>JAQIVE010002592.1:0-19328 GCA_034698285.1 Sminthurinus bimaculatus | reverse complement strand
TCCCTTATACATATAGTTACTTTGTTGACGGTTGGATTTTTACAAATGCTTTCCAATTTTAGAAAATTTTATAATTTTATCCTGAGTTGAGTATACATATAAATAAATACCTTGTAAATAAATTGAAAAAGGCTAGAAAGCTTACTGGAGAAAGAGGATGCCGATTTCAGGACGCTCATTTGGTCACGGAGTGCTAATGCAAGAAAAATTGCAGAAAAATTCACTACATCTCGGAATTTGTCCTCAAACACGGAAATGTATGCTGTTTTCATTTTGCCATTTATAGTAGAGCATATTTTTTGGCAAAAAATATACATGAAACAACAAAATGTGCGAAAATTTGACGAAATGTTTCATTGTTTTACATGTACATTAAATAGGATTGATCCAAGTTCTAATCCAAGGACACCAATAAATGTGGCGACAGTTAGTTGTGGCAAGTCCTCCGTTGACGTCATGGTCATGCTCAAGTCTGTGGTAATGTTCAGCCAGGATGCTGATCTACATGTCATCGTTTTTGGTGACAAGACGCTACCACTCGTTGCGGAAGCTGTTAGTTTTTTTACTTGCATATCGTTAGTATATCATACTGATATTACGTGTATGTGATGCTGTTTTTTATAATATCTCTGGCGTTCTTTTGTGGTCATGCAAGAGTTTGTAAAGCTTTGTACAATGCAAGTGTTTCTGATGCAGGCCATTTTCTAGACAATAAAAAATGAACAATTGCAATTTAGGAGATTTCAAAAGAATTCCACAAAATTTTGTCCAGATATAAACTATCACTGGACCAGAAAAGAGTCACAGTATGATAATGTTGGCTCCGCTATGATACCGGACAGGCTCAATAGAATGCATAACACCTTGACACTTGACAACTTCCTGAATGACTATAAAAACGCCTATAACATGCATATTATTTCTTCTAAAAACTGAAGAATAATATTGTTTCTGCAAAAATTCTTAATTCATTGAAAGATATTGGAGCTAAAATGGACTGTAAACACTCTTGGCTGGGATTTCACTTATGAGCTTGCTGAAGCTTGGTTTCCTCAAGAAATGAACCAAGAATGGAAGACAATGTACACACTCTGCTCAACTCAACGATTGTTCTTACCTGTAATCAATACTTAAGATATTTATTTCATAATGCATTTTTACTAACTAAGATAACACTGAAATTGTTTTGTACTTAATTATTAATTTAGTGGCATTTATATTACTTGATGTTATTGTACAGTCTCTACTTCCCCACGTCGACGCTGTAATATATCTGGACGCTGATTCTATATTAATTTCAAATATTACAACCCTTTGGATGCATTTTCAATTGTTAAATGAGACTCAAGTTGCAGGCATTGCACCGAACACGGAATTTCCTGCAGATGGGTACGTTTTTTATCAAGTAAATACTATATATATTTTGATTCGTAAATCCTGAACATAAATTCTAATTAAAACACCTCTGGACATTCCAGGTATTACAATTTATATGCAAGCATTCCCTACCACGGCAAAAGAGGTTCACATTTTTCAATTTTAAGTTTTCATAACGCGTTTCGTAATACATAATTTAGTTGATTGCAGTACAATTTTTATACATAAGATTGTCAACTGTTGTAGTGAGAATTTATGAAACAAAAAGGTGCAGATTAAAACAAAAACTACGTCGTAACTGAAAACTCGCAAAGGGGTCGCTGATTTCCATAAAAATTATAGTACACTTTAGTGTATACATAAATATTTAATAATTCAACAGGCATAAACGCTGGGATTCTAATCATGAATTTAACGCGAGCAAGAAATTTCGATTTGGAAAATCGGGCAATCGCCACATATAGGCTCTACAGAGAGAAAATAAAAATGGCCGACCAGGACATTCTTGTATGAGAAGAATTCAACATTAATTATATACATAATACATGCATACATATTATTATACGTACTTGTATTGAATTAAGAAAAGTTTACTAATAATGTCTGAATCGGCTCTTGTTTTTGCAGAACATCTTATTCCATGCGCACCCTGGTGAGTGTAACTGCACATTACATACTTTTATTTTTTCAAAAGCACTGGTAGTAAAATGAATGCAAGATCTTTTTGTTTAAAAATATTTGTAGAAAGACTATATTCACTGTCCTGTACATGGAACTTTATGTGGGCTCATTGTGGTGGCCACCTGCAAGACGAAAATGACGATGAGAGGGTTTGTATTTTCGAAAAACAGCCTGGACCTATTTGTTTTTGCCATGAGGCACTCAAAACAGGAGTGGTAATAAACTGCACGATTACATTTTACATTGATGTTCAGCATCATCATTACATGTGTCTAATTTCGAATATATGTAATATGTATGTAGTTACGAATGTGATGGTTTTTCTAATTATTTAGTTGATTGTGCACGGCAACTCTGGGACATTTTACAAGGATGATTATCCATTATTTCGAAATATTTTTAGGATTTTTTTAAAGGTAAGTCTCTTATTAGTTACCTTTTTAATATAGTCATAAAGTATCGGTTCGATCTTAAAGTTTTTCTTTTGTTCAACAGTTTAAGCTCGGGAGGGATTCTTTTTCCAGTCTGTATAACAAATTGAAGGATGATTTCGATTCTTTGCAACTACCCTGCTTTTATTTAACTGGTGAAAAACTGTATAAGAATATGCTAACGTACTTTGAAAATAGGCAGCTATTATAAAAGACAAGTCAACCTATTGCAAACGCTAAATCTCAATGCTTCACAATTTAATGCTCAACTTAGCATATGTGTAACTTATAATGCAACAATTTTAGAAAAAACTGAACACCTGTGGTCTAGATTCTACAAAATTATGTAAAAATGTAAAAAGTAAAAGCTAGTTTTTTAAGTAAATGAAAACCGACATTTCAAATGCAAATTTTTAAGCATTAAACTTTCACCCTTTACTTAAAATCCCACAATCATAAAAATGTGTAAACTATTATATAAAACCATCAAATAACATTTCAGTCCTTCAGTCCGAATCATTTACAGTATACATTATATTTACATATATTATAATAAAATTTATTTACTTATGTGGATACAAGACTAGTAACACTTCGTATCTAAACTCTAAACAGAAAACAGATCATATCATATACAGTAACAATATAAACCATGAATATTTTGTGTCCATAGCTAAAATTAGGATTGAAATTGATCTCAAGTTACCAGAGAACTGCAGTGTAAATTATTCCTGCAACTATATTATAATATCAAATAGGTTCCATAAATTTCCCTTAATTCCTCACTACTGTCGGCAAAAAACAGTAACACTAACTGCTAATTTGCATGTATATCAAAACAATGGTTCTGTAGAAAAGCTTAATTAGGTCTATAGTCTATGGGTGGACGATTATCGTAAAAAATATCTTTCCATAACCAGAAACTAATGTTTTACTTTTTTTTCAGTATTTTGCCCGAATATGCCATATAATCAGAGCAAAGCGTTCAGTCTACATGCGAAAAATAAAATATATCTATGGCTCATTAAGTATCCAAAACATTACAATTTAAAGTACTAAAATAAGAAATGTAAAAGAATGTAGGAAAAATAGTTGTTGAATCCCTGTTTTCCTGTTCTAGCTCTTTTCAAATATATTATACATAGGTACAAATTTCACAAGTCCACAGACTTATAAGTAAAATGAATGGGAGACTGAATAACGCCTATGGTGCACATACATAGGTCACTATTAACTAATGATAAATTCATAATAGTAAAACTTACTTAGATTGCCACGCATAAATTCGGGTAACAACGACAGTTGCACAATGGAAATTGTCGATTAATATTTACAAATGAGTCAAAATTCCTTCATCAGTCGATTGTAAAGTATAAGAAGTAAACTCAATAGTGGTCGGCGATAAAATAACAGATTCTTCTACTTTTGCAGTCTCCTGTGGTTGTTGCTGTTGTTCATCAAACTCATTGTAGCTACCGCTCGTATTAAAATTTGCTGTTGTCTGATAAGGCTCTGGATGATGGTCAGATGATGAAGCTGGGGAAGAAAGTGCTGCAGTCGTTGATGTTGTGGGCCGCTCAATTTTGAGTACTAATTTAGCATCCTGCACAACACTATCACTATTATCACTGATTATAATTGCTGATGAAGCATTTAATCCCGGGCGTTTACAACTTTTCCCCTTTCTCAAATGTTGTCCCAAGTAGTCTTTCATTTTAAACCTCTTCCTACAAAATTACGAAAAAAAAGGTGATTAGTATTTACATTTTTAATTTTCCCTTTTACGATCAAGTCAATGGCAGACAAGTACACATAATATTTATGAAAGGTTTGAAACAAAACTATAACCTAGAATTAATATATAGTTGTATAAAAACAAAGCTATGTGTAAATAGTAAATAATATAAAATAGACTTGCCCGCAAACTGGACACTCAAACGGCAAAATATCATCATGGGTTTTTTGATGCCTCGACATTTGCGAGAGGGTCTTGATGCTTCTTCCGCAAATGTTACACAGATGCATCATGTCGGGATTTGCATGTTTCCTCTCGTGGGCTCTCAAATTTGAGCTGGTTTTAAAACGAGCCCCACATTTGGAACAAATAAATTTCTTTTCATCAGAGTGAACAATTTTTACGTGGGTTCTAAGATGATCTGGCCTGCGGAATTTTTTACTACACAACTCACACTCAAAGCTTTCTCCAGTATGGTTCATTTGATGGATGTTAAGGGAGGAGCGCTCTTTAAATTTCTTTCCACAAACATTGCAAGCCCACTTGAAGAGCTGTTCTTCTCGAGCCAACATTAAATATTCACGTTCACTAAGCGAGGCTAAACTATAATCACAAGTATGCTTCTTTAGTATAAAATTTTGAGTAAAGGACCTCCCACACCATTGACACGCAAATGGTTTTTTCCCTTCATGAACAGTAGCCTTATGATGTATCATCATTCTTGAGTATAAAAACGACTTTCCACATACATTACAGGTTCGTGAAGGATCTTTTTTGGCATCATCATACCAAAATTCTTTCTTCAGCGTCCGTTTTCTCTAAAGGTTAAAAAACAAAGTGGAGTGTAATATTATTACTTATTACTACATAGTAACCAATTAGTTCTTTTTGACGTAAGAGCTATATGATTAAATTATGTAAAAATCTACAAACTATGTTCTTGGCATATCATAAAATTATAAACCCAAACGTACATGCTTGATCTTACTCCGTGAGGCACCACCTTCATTTGGAAAATCTCCATCTTGTGCTCTATTGTCATTGTTATGAGAGGTTTGGTCCTTCAATTTTTCATCCGACTTCTCAGTTTGTTTGTGTGCAGAACTAATTTCCTTTTTGCAGCCTGGCTTCCGACCACGTCGCTTCAATCCTTCTGTAAAACAATATGAATTCAAGGAAATATTGTAGTAATATGTATGTATTATACTGTTCTTACTACGTTGATTTTGAAGGCAGACAAATACTACACACAATAAACTTCAAAAAACGGTATATAATATTATATATTATTATTCATTTACGCTTAATTCCTGAAGTTTGTCCAGAATTAGAGGAATTATCAGAAATGATAAAGACACTCGGAGTGCAACTATTGTCAATATTTCCTGCTTCCTGAGACGTATCGGTGTCCCGTTTTTCATCCGAATTCTTCAAGATTCGTTGTTTGGACATATTTTCAACAGACTCCTCCTCAACGGTGAGTTTATTGTTCTTCTTTTTGAGTAAGGCTATTTTTTTCTGTCTAGCTGTCAAACGTTTTGGTTGGCTGGTATTAGTCTTGGTTTGCCTTCGAAGTTTTGCAGGTATCTTTCGTTTGGTCGTTTTAGTGCTACTATTGGTATTTTTCTTGGCCGTCTTCTTAATATTGATAAAATTCTCAGTTGGACTTTTATTACTTTCTAAAAGTTTTTGGCAATTTTGCAAATCTTGTAAAATGATAAGACCCCTGGAATTGAAATTCTTTTTAAGTCCTTCCGGTAGTAAAGATTCTACTTTCTCCCATTCAATATTCACTTGATTAGTTGCAGTTGCTGTTGTTGTTGCTGTTGAATCTTCATCAGTTTCACCCATGATGTGTACAAGATTTTGTGATCCTACTTTTGCTTGGAACGACTCAAAATCCTTGTTGTAAATAATCATAGGGATAAATGAAGCTGGTGGTGTTTGCTGCGATCCTATTTTTTGGATTGTTTTCAAGACTCGGCCTTCAGCTTGAAGTAAAGCCGTAAACTCACAATACATCTTGTATAATCTGGACAAGGCAGTCTCACACTTTGAACAAAATATCAAACGATTGAGATTATTTATATCATCGTCCATATCATCAGATGCCCTTCCTTCATCCTTAATATGTGACATGAAATGTGTCTTTTCTTTCCTCATAATGTAGGGATATTCAAAGATCATGGCAAGTTTTTCTTCCACTGATTTGTCTCCATCTTGAATGACATTCAAGGCTGAAGAGAAAACTTGAGATTCTGCCGATGTTTCTGAGGAATTTTCTTTATCTATTCTGCTGCTATTTTCATCAATAATAATTTCCTCATTGTTTCTTTCGATATTAATCGATGTTGTCGCTGTAGATGATAATGATGGTGCAAGAAATCCGGGATTTGCAGTCGATTGCACATTTTCTTTGAATTTCCAACGGTCATCAAGTATCGTAGTTGTAATGTCTTGGGCTCTTATTATCTGCTGACCATGGCCTTGGAATGATGATGATGATGACGACGATAAAGACGACTTTGTTACTACTTCATTACCATCTTTTTCTTCATTATTCTCCACGGTTGTACTCCGGATGATCTTAAAGTCACCTTCGTGATTAATGTTGGACCCAGAATCATCTGCAGTTAAGTTATCATTAGTAATTATTAGGGAACAGCAAGAACACACTGAGACTGACACAACAACACATGCTTCTGTTTCTAAAGGCTCCATTGCAATTTGCAATTTGTAAATCAGTTATTTTAACCATAATATAGTCATGATGACATTATAATGTTATGTAAAATTCTGTGTGTGTTAACAAGGCTGATGACCATATAAGGCTTCAAGACCAATCTACACTCCTGTGTCAATGATTTATAATGATATATAACTGAAGACTAGAAAAAACTGAATTAAAAAGTTAAAATCAACTTTTGACTTTCCATGTGTGAGATGACCAGACAAGAAAGAACTTGTCTGGTGTGAGATGTAAATAATGTACAATGTACAATATATACTAGAATACATACTACACATTTTTTGTGAAATTCAAAAGCAGATTTTGCCGCATACCCTAAAAAAACACTGTGTTCGTTCCGTAAAAATGAGAATATAAAGTTTAGAGTTGTATTAAAATTTTAACTGCCTACTCTTATTAAGTTTAACAAGAGTTATATACTTTGTGACAACATGTCAGTGGTAATTGAGACAACACTTGGAGATATCACAGTTGACCTTTATACCAAAGAGCGGCCAAATGGTAAGCAAACTTTTTGTCAAACGTATATTTACTTCAATCTCGCTATAGTCTCTAAGATTTAGATACAATATACAATACAATGTACTTACAAAATGTTTCTTGTAGTTCATAACAATGTTAAATTTATGAAAATGTTTAAAGTGGTTTTAAATGTTTTAAATATGCTTGCAGCTTGCAAAAACTTCCTCAAGTTATGTAAAATCAAGTATTACAATTTCAACTTATTTCACTCTGTGCAACATGGGTTTATTGCTCAAACGGGTGACCCCACTGGAACTGGCCGAGGTGGTGAATCTATATTCGGGTAAGTACAATACATTATAATATACAAATTACACCACGATAAAATTAAACACAAAACGTAACAGATTATAAGAATGGGAAA
Organism: Sminthurinus bimaculatus; assembly: GCA_034698285.1. NCBI lineage: Eukaryota > Metazoa > Arthropoda > Collembola > Symphypleona > Katiannidae > Sminthurinus > Sminthurinus bimaculatus. The sequence goes on along the minus strand of JAQIVE010002592.1, from coordinate 11,469 downwards.
ATATAATGTGATCAGTAGTAGTTATTAAATGTCTATAATATATAAGCTATATGTTTTTTTGTCTCTAGAATTTTGTACGGTGAGCAAGCACGATTGATGAAGGCTGAACTTATCCCCAGACTCAAACATAGTAAAATCGGAACATTATCACTTGTTGATTATGGAGAAAATATGGTAGGGTCACAATTTTTCCTCACACTCGGATCAGACTTGACATATTTAGATGCAGAACACTGTCCTTTTGGAGAAGTTGTTGAAGGCTTTGATGTTTTGACAAAACTGAATGACGCCATTTGTGATGATGAGCAACGTCCATATCAGGACATAAGAATAACTCATACGGTGATTCTTGATGATCCATTTGACGATCCACCGGGTCTAGAAATACCAGATGCTTCACCTATACCTGACAAAAAGATGTTAGATGTAAGTACATTTTTGGTCGCTTATCTATTACTTTTTATAAAGCACATAGCAAACCATTGTTTGATGGTAGCAAAATGTATAATTTTATTTGGTTTCAAGAGGCATGTATGTATCCTCAAATTCTTTGATGGTTGATTTCTTTCAATAATTTATTAAATATTTTAATTTCATACAGAGTGGACGTATTGGTGCTGACGAGGAAATAGATGACATGAAAGGAAAAGATATGGAAGAAATTGAAGAAATAATAAAACAACGTGAAGCAAAAGCAAGAGCAACAATTTTGGAAATGGTTGGTGACTTACCTGATGCCGATTGTGCTCCTCCAGAAAATGTACTATTTGTATGTAAATTACATCCAGTAACATCGGATGAAGATCTAGAGATAATTTTTGGACGCTTTGGACGAATAAAAAGGTATCTAAAAGTTTTTTAAAAAAACTTACTTTAACTTTTACATCAAAGTAATTTTGGACATTTGGCTAATTTACAAAATGTAACTAACATGACCCTACTCCTTATCTCTCTTTAAAAATTTTAGTTGTGAAGTTATACGGGATGACAAAACGGGCGAATCTCTGCAATATGCTTTTATAGAATTTGAAGATCCTAAAGCATGCGAAGATGCATATTTTAAGATGGATAATGTTTTGATTGACGATAGAAGAATACACGTTGATTTCAGTCAGTCAGTAGCCAAGTACAAATGGAAAGGAAAGGGACGTGGTGTTCAAGTTTTTCCAGATAAAAATTCTCAAACGGGGGGAAAGGATGGCAGTGGAAAGCAATCCAAATCATTTAAACCTCAAGCACCGTGGATTATTCAACCAAAGACAGCGGCAACCACTTCATCTTCCAAACATTCAGATGAAAGAAAAGATTGGAGTCGATCTCCTCCTCGTTATGCCCGTAAGATAATTGAACGTATTGTAAAGCTCTCTTGAAAATGTTTATAAAAAAAATTTGCGTTAATGAGCTCTTTTTGTACTCATAACATCATAAATCATAACTAACTATCTCTTGTTTGTTCTTTAGGCGGTCATGCTTCAGAGCAGAATAAGCGGCGAAAAACGGATAGAGACCATAAACATTCCAAGTATTAAACTGCATATTATGCATTTTACTATTGACTGTTGATATAAATAATACTTTGTATATAACCCAATATGATAAGTTATTAAAAATATAATGTAAATAATAGGTATTATTACTAGAACGCAAGAAATTAATTTAATGAGAAACATTTAAAGCAAAAAGACGATAATATCTTAATCTTGTGTATTAATAATACACATGACTAAAGATATTGCAATTTCTTACATGATCGGAGTTTGTTTAGTATAATATGTACAATGTACACTATAATTTTCCCATAGTTTCCAACATAGATTTTTGAAAAGGGATTCAAGCTTCAAGCTGTACTTTAACCTCATCGGCGCTGTCATCACTACTGTCGTGAAATTTATATTTATATTCCGGGCCTAATCTCACGAATGTCGTGAAAATTTGCTATAAAGAACGCATTTATTTAGGCCGGGGCCTGTTTCTATATCGATATATGCAGAGCCGATGAGGTTAGCAAGGTTCGATTTTACTTGTTATAAAAGGTTCATAATTTTGCAATATGCACCGAATGGTATAGAATGAATATGCCCAGTGTAAATACAAACTATTTATTTTGGTAAATCGTCGCGCTTGTAAAAATCAACTGCTATACTTCAAAATTTAGGGAGTGCCTAACTTTACCTGTTACCTAGTACATAGTTCATCACGGCACGGTTAGAAGTATACAATAATATTCTCATTTTTTCAGCGTGTTGTCGCAGAATGGGAGACTTTAAAGGAACGTGTATTAACGTAATTATCATAATTCTGAGCTTCCTCATACTTTTCCTATCAGTGATTGGCTCGGGATTTGCAATCTATTACTACGTTTTGTTTGATGAATATTTTTGGCTGGTTGAGAATCCCACCGTTGAGGTTTTTATGATCTTCTTGGGAATATCTTTGGTTGTTTGCCTAATTGACAGTTCCTACACCCTTTTTGTAACCGATCAGTTATCACAATTTTTTAGCAAGAACCCAAGCCCCATGAAAGGAGGCTCACAAATAATATTCTACAATAGTCATATGAGTACTTTTCTTGTCAAGATTGTTAAAGGGATTGTTATTGTGTTATCCTTAATTGCTTTCGGCGTGGCTCTATACGATTTAATCACCATTGAACCTTTATTTTACTCCCGTGGAATTTTAAAATCCCTACAGGTATTGTATTGCATTGATTAAACAATTTTTATAATACTCAGTTCATAAGTAATAAAATAACATTTTTGATAGCATATTATGATGATTTTTTTAACGATGTACCTATTACACCTTTGACTGACCTGTAATTGAATTGCTGAGACGATTAACCACATAACTTGGATACATAACTTTTATCGAGTTACACGGTTATTCGTCTTGGCAATTCAATTATCCTTACATTATTGTTTATTGTGCAAAAAGAAATACAAGTCAGACCCTTCAATAAAAACATCATTGGATCGATTACAAATTCATTATAAATGCTGTGGGCACCTTTCCTACACGAACTGGACAGATACAAATGTAATTATGGAATTTGGGCCAAATGACGAACAAGAAAAAATACTGTATGCCTTTTTAATTGAAATTTTTACTATAAATGCCATCATAATTCCAAATCAATTGGAGTCCCACTCATTTATGCATAATTTACACTTCTAGGCGTTTCATACCATTCAGTTGTTGTAATTCATCTGCGATGCGCCCGTGTATGCATGAACTTGTACAGTTGAACCATGCAGCTATAGATTATGCATTTCCTAACGATTTGTCCATTTACGAGCAAGGATGTTCTGTCATGATGAAAGATAACATTGAGTCAATTATTAAATGTTTTGTCTGCATTATGGGCCTGATTCCAGTTTTAGAAGTAAGCCATTCAGTATAAAGAACATTTACGAAATTTTAAAACTAATTATCTAATACTTGTTTCTTAACCTAATCTCTGCCTGTGCCTTTTAGGTACTTGCGTTAATATGCTTTTTCCTTATATAAAAAAGTCCCGGTCGATGGATAACATAATATCTATAAGTGAAGGTTATCAATCATCAGTATTTAAATCCCTAAATAGAAGAAATTCAATAAAAATACATACACAAACGTTTACTGAATCACAAATGAAATATAGAGTTATGAAATCTTTCTTTCATATTCACAAATTTGACTAATTTGAACACGAATGTTACATAAATTTATTATAGAATATTGAAATAGTATAAAGTTTACAAAGTGTAAATCAGTATACACACCAAATACTTATAACATAGTATATTACTATTATATTATAAAATATAAAAAGTTAGAGTTTAGTTCATTCATAATCAGATGTCGTCCATTTTATGTATATACAACATAGATATTTTAAATGCAGATACATACACGTGTAATGTAGTAACAAAAAATCCGTTGATTACATTTGTAAACAATAAAAATGTATTTTTTCGTAGTCGTCTTTTGATATTAACATGCGAATTTCCTTATTTTAATATTTGCGTAAACTATTTGGAAAAAAAACTAATGCATAGAAATTTTAAAAAGAATAACGAATAAAGAACCACAGTTAAGGTATACATACTTACAATTTGTTAATGCGTTCTATAAGGATTATCGAATAAGGACTGATGGTAAGGATTTGGGAACTGCATATTATTCATATTATGTATGGCTGGAACATGAACCGGAAGTGAACCATGACCCAGAGACATAGCAGGGAGATTAGATACATGAGGGACTTGTCCATTTGTAGAAGATGACTCGCTCATACTTTGAGAATTGTTTGAATTGTCTTTACTTGGATCGACAAGTGAAGCAGAAGTTGTGGAGAAATTGACGGGTGCTGTTGCATGATCTGCCATAGGAGGTGAGGATAAATCTGAGGTAGAAGAAAGAGCTTGCTGTGGAAAACTTGATGATGATTGGTCATTACTACTATTGTTATTGCTCGAATTCACCCTTGCCAATAAAGTTGTAAGATTTGTTTTCTTTGGAAGTTTACAAGTCTTTCCCTTTCTCAAATGTTGTCCTAAATAGTCTTTCATCTTAAATCTTTTCCTACAACGATAACAAAAGAAATGAAGATTAGATTAAAAATGTGAAGATACAATTTTCCCAATGATGTTTCATGAAGCATAATTCCTGTGTTTTTATGTTCAGTGTAGTCTATACTCCAACCACAAAGAGATTTTAAAAATGTACAGCCCAGTACAACTACACAGTTGTGGTTGGCCATTGTACATTCATAGTTCATAATTCCATATAAGCACGGTTATTTGTCTAATTATAAATTTTAATGTGTACTGAGTAACAAAGATAATACAAATGATATGCATACCCGCAAATTGGACAAGCATATGGTAGGACACTGTATTCTTCATGCGTCATTTGGTGCCGATTGACCAGGCTAATAGAATCGAAGGCCTTACCACACACGGTGCTATATTCACATGCACACAAATAAAACGTTTATTAGCTTCCTGTTAATACTTTTTTACAGTTTAAAATTTACATTGAAAATTTTACAATTTATGTTACAAACTTACCAAATGTGTTTCTCATCTGCTTTTTCATCGGAAGGCCGATGCCGTTTTTCATGAGCTCTTAAATTAGAACTGGTCAAAAAAGAAATGTCATATTTAGTATAATATAATATATCGTGCTTAATTCATAAATTTATGAGACAAGATAAAGAGCTTTATTGACTCTGGTGTTTTTAGTCAGGTACCTAAGTTTGAATGATTTGCCACACAAGGCGCAAACAAACTGTCTCTCTAAGGTATGAACGACGCGAACGTGCATTCTTAAATGATCCTTCCGGCGAAAAGTTTTATCACAATCTGCCACTTGACATTCAAATGGGCGATCCTCCCTATGATTTAACTTGTGTACGTTCAGGTGACACTTCTCCTTAAACCTATAAAAAAAATATTGGAAATTAGTTTAGCAATGTACTGGGTATACTGGTACAAGTACACATTGCATACGTACATACGAATAATCGTGAAAATAATCAAACAAACTTGAAGAAAATAGACACTTTACCTTTTATCGCACATATCGCAGGCATAAGTTCGAAGCTTTTGTTCACGAACCATGATTAAATGGTCTCGCTCTTCGGGTGTACAACGCGAATAATCACAGAGATGCTTTTTCACAATGAATTTTTGGGTAAATGCTTTCCCACAGTAATCGCACTCATAAGGGCGCTTGCCTAAATTTTGTAATTACAATTACAAAAGCATACAAAATAATTAGCTACAAAAGTTGAGGGTAGTTATTAACATAATATTGTATGATATAATAATAATGTAAATCACAGTGTCTATTTATTTCTACCTTCGTGGACAGTTGCGCGGTGATGTTGCATAAATCGAGCACAAAAAAAGGATTTTCCGCAAACATTACAGGTGCGAGATGGATCATTTTTAGCCTTTTGTATCCAAATCTCCTTTTTCCTATTCGGTCGTATTCTCTTTTTCTTTTTCTTGATTGTTGGTACTGGCTGTACTTCGTCATTGGAGGCTGTTTTTGTTGTTGATGCTTGTTCAGATTCATTGTTCTGTGTGGTAGATTTTGTAGCTGTTTTGGATGTTAAACGCTGTTTTGGTGGCCTGCCTCGGGCTTTTTTAACCAGAGATTCCTTAAGCTTTGAGCCTCCTCCTATAAAAAATTTTATAATCCATTGAAAGATTATGCTACACAGTAGCAAACAAGTCAACTGTACACATAATAAAAAATAAAAACTGCTATAACTTATTGTAAGTAACAGTTAGAAAATACAAAAAATCATGATGTAAGATGTAACATAGTATAAATCCCATTGTCTGTGTATAAGGTACGAAAATCTTAAATTGACAAGAAATCTGTAAAATGACTACAAGAGAAAAAAAGAACTACGCACCCGCAAGATACTTGAATAGCTATAAAAAATAATACTTGTTTTTTATAATATGATATACTATTATTTTATTTCTACTATACCTAAACGTTTTTTCGGGCGACTTGTTATCGATTTGGTGACTGTAGTAGTAGGTTTAAAATTTCCATCATCATCACAATCAGAGAATCCAATCAAATCATCTTGATAAAAATCTTGTAACTCCTGTTGTTCACCATCTTCATCCTCAGAATTATGAGCTGAAGAGGACTCTTCATCTTCCGAGTATAATTTTATTCGAATTTTGCGTTCTGTTCTAACTGTTTTAGTCGACAGCTTTTTATTAATTTTTCGAGTGGGTCTTAATCTAGGTAATAGAGCTGTACTAGCATCAATCTCATTCGTGTAATTATCATTATAATTTGATTGAAAATCTTTTTGCGACGTTTGTTCACTTCGTGGAGTTTTTCTATTAGATCGCCTTTGGGGTGATGAATTCAGACATTGATCAGTCAAGTTTTTAAATTGTTGTTTCCGAGCATTACGTTTTTTCTTTCTTCCCAAATTATCTTGATCTGCATACACTAACATTGGTAAAATCGGTTCATGTTCAAAACCAATTTTTTGTATGGTTTTCCAAATCCTTCCTTCCTGTTTTAGAAGATTTGTAAACTCACAATAAATTGGGAAAAGTGCATGAAGAACGTCTAAGCATGTACTACATAAAGGGAAATCTTCATTATTCTCCTGACCAAAGATAGTTTTCTCTTGACGGGTTATATATGGGTATTCAAATATAACTTCCAGAATACTTTTAATTTGATCCCTTGATGTTTTTATACTTTTACTATTGCTCAATACTTTCTTTTTAGGAAAGGGTGATGATGAATTTTCTAAAAATGGTTCAGATACATCTTCTTCTTCTTCTTCAATATCACCTTCATCAAAAATTTCTTGTTTCACTTCAATTGGATTTGATTCCATAGAGTTTGCACAACAGGAACATTGAACTATATTTGTTGCAGTTTGTTCTAAAGTATTATCATCATCATTATTATCCTGGAAAGTGTTAGAATCGTCATTATGATTCTCTGGTTCTGAGTCCGTTTCCTTTTCAATTATACTTGAATGTGGCTCAATTACTTCCGTCTCCGTCTCTTCCATAATGAAAATGTCTCAAATAAAATGAGAGTTTTAGTGGCAAGTGAATCTATTTTACAATATAATACAAAGACAGCAATCAGCAATCATTAATATTAAATTAATATCAGCACCAAAATGTCAATACATCCATATACAATATGCCTATTTAGGAATCCTCACATATACACAATACATTTTTAATTCCAAATAGCCTACTATTCAATGAGTACAATAAGTAGTATTTAAGTAACATGATGGAATTAATAATAATTAAATAATTACAAAAGGAGGTATAAAAAATACAAATATTTGTCTTGTACAAAGTGTTTACAAACTAGAAAGATTCTTACCTGAAAGGAGCTTATATGAAGTCAACAATATTTGGCTAAAGTTTTTTTAGACGTTTACACCTAAGCATAAGCAAATACAAAATTCCCTTTTAAATTTAGTATCTAAATATTTACTTTTTACTTTAGTACTTACTTATTTAGTATTTAGGCATACTATATAAGTAACGTACTTAAAGTAAGTTATTTATTCTTCCACCTTTTTACACAAAAAATACATAAAAGTGGTAGTGTTGTTCAATCTTGAATAAATTTTTTTTAACAGATTATATTCTTATATTATGCAAAACTGATTGATTCTAATTGTATAACAACTTAAGAATAAAGAATATACACCATTACTTCTTACTTCGGCCCACATCTTGCTACAGTTGAATACAAAACTTTCCAAATAATGGAAATCAATATAAACTGCTAGAATTTTTGTTTCAGCGCCGGAGAACTTTACATCACTCGCTGGTCCTCGGATTTAAATATCCCTGCGTTGATGGCGTTGATATAAAAAGAGTATTGATTAATCTTTGTTTTGCGTGTGTACGAGCAGCTAAATGTCAATGTCAAATAGTATTTCATGGACTTTCCAGGAACATTCATGATAACCAGTACCTTTCTTCATTGTTATAAAATGTGTACTTAAAAAAACTCTAAATAAAAAATAAACTAAGAATTACAAGGTTTCTCAAGTCCTAAAACGCTGATAGATTTCCTTGTAAATACAAAAAGTAAAGAGGCTCATCAGTACTTATTACAATCCGAATTAATTGTGAAAGTACCTGAGTGAAAGGTGGAAGGTGAAAGTACTCTCCATGGAAAAATGGAAAAAGAAAACACAATGTCGTCCACAATGTAAGTGTGAGTTCCTGTTCTTTTTGGACATTTCGAAGTACTCGAGGTCATAAAACCTTTTTTTCTTTTCGTAATGATGATACTGAGCACATGCATACCTCTTTTTTTAAAGGTATACCTATAATAATTACCATATTTACGTTTTGTAGCTATGTTAGATGCTGCCGATATGTTAACTAGTAGTAACACCAATCATGAGGGAGGATCAGCTATCAGTTTAGTATCGGGACAAGTCCAAGCACCATTGCGAATTGAGAATGCAGTAGATTGGGGTGTTGTAGTAAAAAAATATCGCGTTCTATATGGAAAACCAGAGATATTACTGAAAGAACAACTAATAAAGAATATGGAGATGCTACAACCAGGATCGACATTAACTATTCAGACAGCAGATTAAAATGACAATGAACCGTGTGTACTTATTATTAAATTGTACGTGCCTGCAACCGTATATGTATACAAAAACCGAGTGAGACCGTTTATATTATATTGAACTTGAAGAGTAAATATTTCATAATATATTAAATTTCAAATTAAAATGCATACAATGTTTATTTTTCATAATAGCATATTATCATCATCATCAATATTTAATAATCATTACAAGTATTCATACATGGATACATGATACATATATTGTACATAATATAGTAACATGTAGTCGTTATTTATTCATTATAATATTGAATATTTTTTTAATAGAGTATAATAGTAATGTTATTATACTAGTACAATAATATAATACTAGTGTATATATATTTCAATTGTTTTCTTTTCTTTCTTTTTTTACACTAGAGTAACATACGATACAAGAGAATCGGTTACAACAATATACAATATGAAACAAAAAAAATATTATATAACAACATCATGTTTGTCTATTAATCATTAATATATATATTTACTATAATATATATTATTTAATTTATCGTAAATAACCTTCAAGTTATTACAATACTAAATATTTACTATAAATAAATTATTATCTAAAGAACTTACAAATACAGAAACACATTTTTTTTCTTCCAATTCTCTTACTGCGTTTCGAGGTAGTTTGTAAATAATTTAATACTTTAATATTCAGAGAGAAAGAAAAAATAACAATAATAATTCAAAGTAATAACAATCATTATTATTACTCAATAGTTTAGACATTCGAAGTAAAATCTTATATATGTGCGTCTTTTTAAAAAAACGTCAATTTTTTCTCTTCTGTAAGTAAAGTACATTTTATAAAAGAGCACAACTATATATTTATTTTCAGTGACGAGAGAGAACAATGAAATAGATATCCTGATATAGGTATATATCAAGTTAAATATTTATATATTAGATAACCCTACTCATTTAGTTTTTTTTAAATATTCAATATAATTGCAATAATAATATGTGTAGGTATTTAGGTAGTTATTATTATTCCTTAATAGTTATATGAATTTATGGTACAAAGGAAATAGGTCAAGTTACGTTACTTTTTTTCTTTTTCTTTCACCCCCATTATATTATATACTTACTTTTATACTTATACTCTCTTTCATTTATTCTTTTTTGTATTGGTTCGAGTATGTATATCATAAGTATATTGTAGTATATCTTATACATTTAATATAATTCTCTCCTTTCTGTGCTTTATAACTTTATTTCTTTCTTCTCTCTTTCTCTCTCTTTATTTTCTTTCTATTTTCTTGTGTACTTTCGGTGATAACAACGAACCACAACTACGAGGGGTGGGTAGTAGTATTTCTCTAGTCTTTCTCTAGTGTCTTCTTGCTGCTTCCTCTAAAGCTCTCACTTTTAATTCTCGGTCACGCTGCTGTTGCCTGTAATCATATATGACATTCCAGTAGGGATTCTTATTGTTTAATTAATTATTATGATTATGATACTTATTTAATTAGTTAAGTACTTGTTATTATTTTTTGATAACCAAAGATAAAAAAACGATTACGAAACGGCTTGGAAAAAATTGAGAATGAAAGATATTTTGATTAAAAACTCAAAAATTCCTACACTAATTATTATTATTATTATTATTACGCTTTCAGTTTCTTACGTTGATAATAATAATTCTCATGTGCGTCAGTATACACAGTAATTATAATTTACTACAACTACTGGAATTCTCCTTTTGTTTTTTTTACTCAATATATTCTAAAAGGCGTTAATAATTAATTAATGTATATAAATATGTTTTGGATCATGTTTTCGGTGATGATGATAATGTTATGATCTCAGTTTTTTACCTCCATAATAATAAGTTATCGATATATTATTAATTGTGTCGTTACTATATTATTATAATAATATACTCTAATAGTTTATTGTTAAAAATTATTTGTTGTTGCTACTATTACTACTGTTAGCATTATTATTATTCGTCATCATGTTAATATACCTAAGATACTCTTCCTGTTGGGCAAGAAACGATGGATGATGTGGTCCTAAGCTCCCTGGAGCAGGAGTGCCATGTTGAGGATAGGAACGTTCACGATCTAAAAGAAGTTGTCGCTGAAAATGTTCTTGGGCTGATATCTAGTTTTAAAGTAAAACAATTTTGTAAATTAGACAAGGAACTGTTTTTCTATGGACATAATAGCATAGTATCGAAATTCAAAATCAATATTATTTTTTATTTTTTATTTTATAGAATTTTACAACAAACAACGTTAAATAACGTCTGATGACAAAAAATCCGCACTGGGTTTAAAGGTGTGTAAAAACCAAACCAGTGAATATTTTTGGATGCCC
>JAQIVE010002591.1:0-19330 GCA_034698285.1 Sminthurinus bimaculatus | reverse complement strand
ATGGTGATTTTACTTGTAGATATTTTCTTTGAAAAAATCTCCGTTGCTGTGGCATTTTCTAAAATTTGCTCACAACTAAAAGTAAAACTGCTAAATGCAGATCTAAAATCACCATGGGTTCCCTACTAATATATTGAAAAACTTCTACATACTACATACTACATATACTACATTTTACCTTCGAAGAATGGAGTGCTGTCCTTTGACGAGAATAAATTTCCATCCAGGTGGGCTGTGCTCTTTTAGGAGAGCCGAAGATATGAACAACGTATAAAGCATGACTAAATTTCGGTCCATACTCGTATAAAACTGTACATAAATACAAATACAATGAAAATTAAAGAAATTGGAAAATGTGGATGATTGGACGTCATACACATGATATTTCCGTGTTTAAAAAGTGCCAAAAAAAACAAGTTTTTTGAATTACCATAATCGCCTCCAAACGAATGGCCAAGTTTAGGTACCCAGTTTTTGCACCGAAAATAATGATACACAGCATACAAATAGGGAAAATCGGTATTCTTCGCTACTAGAGTCTCCCATAATGTTTGATAGGATAACGTTTGGCCAGCTAAATCTTGTGTAGATAAACAACCAACCCCAAAAGACAAAAATATTACTTCTTCCGGCAGCAGAAGCAACATATCTTCTTCATAGTTATTTTGAGCTGGTACAGGGGACGAAGATGAAGGTTGTGTGTCTATAGTCTTTTCATAAACTCTTTTCAGAGGATTTTTAGATGATAAATCTGGTTTACTACTATCACTTTTTTGAGCGCTATGATGATTTACATCAGAACCTAAACTATTTTTCTTGAGTTCTGCAGCATTTAAACTATTCGGTTCAGTTTGTTTATCTTTTCCATTGTTAACATTATGAATACTATCCTTTTTAATGAGATCTGTGGGGGGAATGGTTGCAGGACCTTGCGGTTTATCTGTTTTACTTGTACTGGCAGTAAGAGTCATACTATCGCTATCATTTGGACAAAGCACTACTGTATTTACTGGCACTTTATAGTTTGATTGAATTATAAGGTTTTCACTGGCAAGAGCAATCTTTTTAAAGTAAGCTTGACGTTTATACATATCGTCATTTTGATCGGCGACAGGTGCCCGATGTGTTAATTTACTTTTTCCAAAAGCTCCCTATAGCAAACCATAAATAAAATATGTAGTATTATAACACAGCTTCTATGTTCATATTGCATCATAATATTTTTCACGATTACATAAGATTTAAGGGAGTAGAGTTATTTAGTTATTTAATATTGAAGTATGAAATATTACAACATTTCGATGCGTACTTACATCATTATACAGTGTCAAAATGTCCTTTGTATTCAGGACATAAAATTTAGTACCATCATAAACACATTTACAAATCACCGGTAATTCTTCTTGATGAATGAAGAAATTTGGAAATGGTAAAAGATCACGCAAGTCTTGGTTCCTGGCACTGAACTTGAGGGACGTTTTTGGATGATGGTGATGAGACATCCTGTTATTAAGCATAGGCTCTAGACTCCAGTCTCTTCAAAATTAAAATCTATGAAAGATTAATTATTTTACAATGTCATTAACAATTGACAAAAAGTATATATTTTGTAGGAAAAGAAACATAAGGCATACAGAATTACAGAATACAGAATACACAAGCCCCGTGGTCCATGGTTTTTTTTATATATTTCTTGTTTTTATTTTATGACCCCTATCTAAATTATGCTAAATTGTTTATTTTTTCAGTTGTGTAAATAATGAACTCTGTAATAAAATGATTAAATGACTTACCTTTGTTCCAAAATGTATAAAATTGTACCCTTTAATGATAATTACAGTCTTGATTAATTGTTTTTACAAAAGTTTTTCCGGAGTTCCCGAGAGCCGAGTTGATTTCGATAAAAATTTAACCGGTATCTACAAGGATAGCTGTAAGTCTTTATGAAAACGAAAATACGCAACTGTTTTGCTTTTCTGCTGAATGTCAAAAGTACAAAAACTTTTACGAGTTGTTAAGTTGTACGTTTTTAACCACTCACTACTCAAATATATAACTACTGTGTTGTTCTGCTGCCTACAGCGTTTAGGTTTAACATAAATTCACATATCACAGCCTATAGTATGTATGAAAATGTACAGGAGAATTCAAGGGAGAGAGGCATTCATGAAACAAACCTATAAATAGATACAGTAAAACACGCGAGTTGCACAGTGCAGAATGATTTTACAATTAAAATTGCTAGAGCCAACATGTCATGTCATTTGTAGGCAAATAATTAAATTATAGTGTTTCATCCGTTTCTCATTTTACTATTTTTTCTTTTGATGTTTTACTTCTTCGTATGGTGCACGTACCATATTCTGTTGTTCTCATTAATTTCACGCCTGATACTTTTATTCAGCATTTGATGTACATGATGTATGTACATCATTCTTATTTCTTATGTACTTATTACTTACTCGACCGCTTAATGCTTTTCAAAATTATTTTTTTGCTAATGTATAATGTATATGAGGTCAATGAATCAAGCATCTCTTATAGAGGCACAGTTGGCAGTAGGCTTTTAAAAAACGTAAGCCGATTGCGGATTGTCTTTTCTTCCCCTTGAACTAAAGGTATCTTGAGGAGAAGAATATTTTACCAGTTCGCGTAAATATATCCGCACTGCAGCAGATTTTATTTCTTAGCACTAACATTGGGAGAAGGGAGAATTTTGGGAAAGCTTTGAAATCTACGATGAAATCCAAATTCCTTTGAACAGAAGGCTCAGCTACCTGCAAGCTGCAAGAATATTTTTGTCTAAAATCAAAATAAAATCTTCCTTTTTTTATGTATCATTACGTTTTTGTAACAAATACCTTTATATGTGAGTAATATGATGCATATTTGTTATTTGTGTATCTACGTGTGTGTTATTGGTTATCGTTGTATGTACTTAGTTAGAGATTGATACAAATTAAGTTTCTTAATCGCATGTTATGAAACGTGATACGGGTGAAAGCAAACGCAAGCAATATTACAATAGTTTTAATATTTACAAACGCCTGTCAAATACTTCTACTGTGTATATATATTATGAATTATGAAGTTGTGATTTAGTTGTCGTTGTTGTTGTCAAATGAAAACTTTGAAAAGTGTATTTTTATTCGTTTTTGGAATAAGTTCCGTTTTCCCAACATTATGGGGCGATTTCATGTTTGACGATGGGGAAGCAATTGTTAAAAATGAGGATGTCATTTCACCATCCCCAGAACATTTCAACAAAATTTTTCGAAATGATTTTTGGGGAGTCCCCCTTGTTCACCCTCAAAGCCATAAATCCTTCAGGCCACTTACTACACTCACATTTAGGTAAATGTACATACGGATGATGCAAATATTTACAGCTTAAATTTTAGAACATAAAAGCTTTTCATGCACATTATATCATTATGATTTTTTATCATTATAGTGTTGGCTATAATTTGTATTTTAATGTTTCTTCAATGTTTCAGATGGAATTACCTAATATGGGGAAAGGACGCATTTACTTTTCATCTAATAAATCTCATACTTCATGGCCTGAATTGCGTCCTCGTCTATTTCTTCCTTCAAAAATGTTTAAACAATTCACCAAAATATGAAAATGTGTCTTATTTAGCTGCGATAGTTTTTTCAATACATCCTGTTCATGTGGAGGCTGTAGCCGGTTTGGTTGGAAGAGCAGACTTGCTATCGTCCCTATGTTTCTTAGGAGGATTTCTCCTTATTCCAACGAATAATTACTATGTATCGTCCCTCGTAATATCTTTCATCTCAATCTTTGGTTCTTTATTCAAGGAAAACGCCATTGTAGCCGTTGTAAGGATCTTATTATGTCATAATATGTATAACACATAATCGATCAAATACAAAAACACAATCATGAAAATTCTTAAAAATATACACACACGTTTGGGTTTTCTATTCTTTTTTCAGCTACTGTACATAGCATTAGACGTCATCGTAAAAAGAAAGTTTAAACTCACCAAAGATCAAATCTTTTGCCATGTCTTGTCACTCGCCATCGTCATGTCATTTATTGCGTGGCGTCTTTGGTATCAAGGAGGTCCACCCCAGGTCAGGATATGAATAAACTAAAAGAATAGTCATTGTACATCTTCTTTTGAATTCAAAGACACTTAAAAATATTTTTGAAAAATGTGTTTTGTCGTGTTACAGTTTCAGGTTTTCGATAATCCTCCAGCATTTGCCAAAAATCGGGTTACAAAGGCAATGAGTATTATGTACGTTTGGATGCTCAATGTATACATATTAGTTCATCCGATTTGGCTGTCATACGACTGGTCGATGGGTTGTGTGACCTTAGTTCGGAGTCCATTAGATATCCGTTTCCTTTGTAAGTTTACATGGATCAATTCAATTGTATGTGTAATTTACTCGTATCAAAAGATTAAAGACGCTATGCATTAGTGATTCTGTTTCTAAAGTGTAAAAATACGTAATATACATAAGCAATGATGTGTGTATTGTTTTCAATACAGGTGTCTTAATTTTTCTTGGGATAGGCATTCGCCTAGCATTTTACGTAGCCTTCAAGTCCAAGTAAGTGTGTACACATGACATAAGACATATACATAAGTCTATCTACACTCTATAATGAACACGATGAATTCCTGTGAATCAAATGTACAGGGCTAATGTGTATTATTTTCAAAAATGAATTCAATCAAGATGATGTTTTGAAATTTTCAGGATTGTTATGACTGCTCTTCTCATAGCCGCAACGACTTTTTTACCTTCATCAAATATCATTTTTACTGTTGGATTTGTCCTCGCAGAAAGAAATTTGTACTTACCGTCTGTGGGTTATTGCCTCTTGTTGAGCTACGCCTTTTTGAAACATGGCAATATGAAGTTTTTTATTTTTACTGTGATGTGGTTTTATGTGAGATCAGTTCAAAGATCAGTTGATTGGATCGACGAAGGGCTACTCTTTAGATCTGCTCTGTTCGTAAGTCCTGGACATTCTATGTGTAACATATACCCGCTGTCATTGTACATACATACATACATACTACATACAAAATTGTTTCCATATAATATAAAAAAATGCACTGGAGATGCATGTATATGCTAAGGTTTTGAATTAAATTTCAGATATGTCCAAATAATGCAAAAGTGCATTACAATTTGGGAACTTTTTATGGTGAGACTGGTAGGAAACTCTTGGCGGCTGACTCATACAAAACTGCTTTAAAATTGAAGCCCGACTATTATCAAGCAATGAATAATCTTGGAAATCTGCTACGTTCCCAGGAGAAATACGACGAGGCAGAGCTTTACCTTCGAAAAGCAGTTGATATTAAGTGAGTACTCCAAAGGGTACATACTGTACGTATTACATACACTTGAAGAATACATGCATAACTAACTTAAAAAAAACATTGGGTTGTTTTAATTTCCAGGTCTGATTTTGCAGCAGCTTGGATGAATTTAGGAATCGTACTGAGTAGGAAAAATACAACAGAGGCAATGCAAAGTTATTTCAAAGCCCTAGAACATCGGAAAAGATATCCTGATTGTGAATATAACTTGGGCAATTTGGTATTATAGCATACAAACGCATTTTTTTCTTCAGTATACATTAACATTTTTGGTAACTGCTGTAATTTCACGGATTTCCTTCTAATAAAGGTAATATTTGCTTTTTTTTCCAAACCATTGTATGCAGTACTTGGACATTGGTGACAAAACGCAAGCTCTTAAGTCCTGGATGAAGGCAGTCGCTCTAAAGCCAACTCATTCACAAGCTTGGATAAATATTGTCATTCTGATGGATCAGATTGGACGGGTAGGAGAAGCCAAAGATTGGGGTTTAAAAGCAGCCGAAATTCTGGTTTCAGATGACACTTTGCAATTTCTTTTGGGCAACATCTTAGGGAAATTATCCGAGTTTGAAGGAGCTGAAACTCACTTCAAAACGGCAATAAATTTTTGCGAGAAAGCTGGAAGGAAAGTTCCAGCTAAATATTTTGCTAATTTAGGTAAGCCTCACATTTTCCCTTACTGTAAAAAGCTCAATACACCATACACACATACATGCTTACACTACTCCTTCCCCTTTAATAACGATCAATGATTAATGATTACTGATTACTATGTTGTCAATTTATAGGTGTATTGTATCATCGATGGAATAAAAAGGATTTGGCAAAAGAACTATACGAAAAAGCGTTGGAAAATGATCCAAATTTGGAATCAGCTCAGAAAAATTTGGCCAATTTAAAATGACTTTTTACTTAATTATAGGTTACTTTATGATTCCATGCATAATTACGTAACGTACGTTATATATACTTCATTCACATTTTATAGGAATGTTACTGTTATAATTTATAACATTATGAAATAGTTCTTCCAGACGTAGTTTTGAATCTCAACTTAAAAACTATTCATCGATTCTCAATTCTCAATCTCAATAGTTCTAGTTTTGTATAGCTGTGAATACTTAATACTTGTATTTAGAATTTCGCAAAATATTAGACATCACACTTTTATTATTGTTATACGTTATCTCTAAACATGTTTAGTACGTACCTGTGTTTCGTTATGACCTTGTTAAATATACCGAGGAGTATTTATGATTTACTTTTAACTAAGTATTTACAACTTGTGCAATTCTCAAACTCAGTAATTATTAATTATCCAAGATAATGCTTTAAAATATAAAACATACATGTACCACTTATGTATTTATGTACTTCCATGTGTAATACATTTACATTAAAATACTCTTGTTGATTAATTATAAGTATTAAAAAATTAACCAAAAATTCGAAATATCATGTTATTTATAACGTTAATTGCATTAAAAACATTTTCATCAGTACTTAATCTAAAAGTACTTCAGACTATAATATGTTTTTTTCAAAGCATTTCTACATGACTGACCATTGAATTTAAGTACACATACATATACTTACGTCAATGCATAAATACATTGGAAGGGAATCAGAGCAGGAAAACCGTTGGGCGCATTTTTCATGAAGAGAGAAACTAAGTTTTGAGTTTTGACTGTTTCGAGACCAGATAAGGATTTATATTCGAATATCTCGTTGTCTGGTGTTTCGAGTGAATAGGTTTTACTTGTGTACTATTTAATTTAAATACGAATAAAACGTGATCGTTATTTTTATACTAACTACGGAATGTGTAAAACTATTAAATAACAAATTCTTAATACCATGAACGTTTCACGAGGAAGTGACCATAGCTGTAGCTATGTGTCTATGATTAAAATTGATGGAAGGCCAATCCTGCCTCCGATTGTAAGTTTTGTCTTGTTTGTTCAATTTTTTATTCCCTTTTATTTATCCATGCAATCATGATCAATATTACACTATAAATGTACCTAAGTAGTTATATATATCATTATATAATATATTACTATCAATTTATTTGTAAATTGCTTATAACCTGTATGGTCAAAAACCAAAAGGTTTTGCATGCACTCATGATTGATATTGAATGATGTACATGTATCATCATGTTAATATTTCTAACAAGCTGCGCTGCGCGATGTGAATTAAAATTTTCAATAGCTTTAAAAAATGATGTGATTATATTTTTTGTTTTTAGTTGTCCGAGGTGCGCCGGGCTGAAATGCGTCGTTACCGTGAGCTGGCGATTCGTGCTGAAACCAATCAAAAATTTAGAAAGAGAGATAGACGAGTCCAATATAAACTCAATGAAGAACTAAAGAAAGACGACCAATTAGACTCGAAGGATTCGACTTTTATTGTCAATGATAACATTCCTACTAATAATATTGTTGACAGCATCTCTACTACAGGCTATGATCTCAAATCGACAGAAGTACAAATTCCAGTTACAGTAGATCAGAGTGATCAGAGTAACAATGGCAGTAGTAGTGGTAGTAGCTATTCTGAAGACTTTGATGAAGAAATTGATTCTCCTACCGCTCGATCCAAAACAAACATTTCAGACAAACCAATACCAGTAGTTACTCAAATGGAAACAAAACAAGCAACTACAAATTCTTCTGCATTACCAACTGAAATATATGATACTGAACCAACAACTATCACTACTACTACTAATACTACTCTGCTATTCAAAGAAAAGGGAATACCACCAGAAGAAGATGAAGAAAAGGTAGTCAATAGTCAGCTAAATGATTCTCGTCGACACCTTATCGAGGATGATAACAAAAGTGAAAGCATGTCTCTTGTAAGCTTGGATTTGGATGAAGAGGCCCAACGTCGTGAAATGGAAAAAGTGACCGATGACGAATATAATGATGATGACAATGAGGAAGAAAGTGGGGTGAAAAAAAGCCACGACGGCAATGGGAGTGATGAGAACAATAGTGACGTTAGTAGTTCAAGTAGTTTTGATAACTTTCTACCCGCTTCTGGGAGATCCAGCACAGAAACTTTTATCATTGAAAGACATAATACAAGTGACTCTGACAATAACAATGAATTTCCTACACCACGAAAGTATTTCTTTTCTCCACCACCTGGAGAATCCGGTGAGACTTCAATAATAATGTGTAATAACAATAAGGGTGAGGACAATGACAATGATGATGCCAGCAATACTCTAACCGCTCAATCTGAAGCATATGAGCATGTTACTAGTAATTTGAAAGATACAAGGAATGTTAAACAACATCAACCCCGACCATCAGTTTATAGTTGTAAACGATATTTCGATTCTCCATCTTCAACAACAAGTACTGCAAGTCAAAATGAAAATACTGTCACTTCAATCAGTAATGATAACAATACGGTGACTGACAATTCGTTTGCATCATCAAGTTCTCAGTCACTAAATTCACCTTATGCATCAAATAATAGTTCAAAAAACGTAACAGTCACAATAAATCCATATGCAACAAGTACAACAGCAAAAGCATCATTATCCTCATCGTTTAATTATGATGCTCAGCAGGAAAAAGAAAATATTATGATGACACCACCACCAACAATATCAAATAAAACACCAAGAACACCACCAAAAACAGCACCAAATCTTTCGAGTCCAAAACAGTCCTCCCCACAATTTCGACCCTCTGGCTATGGATCCAAACGATACTTTGCCTCTCCGGTATCAAGTAGAAGTAGTCAGGATGCTACTCCCACTGATTTTTCTGCTCCAACACCTTACTACACTCCACCATCTCTTGCATCACCTAAAAGTACTTCAACAATAGCAACCAATTTGAGTGGAATAAATAACATAGCAAGATCAGGTTTCAAACTTAGTCCATCATTAAGAGTTATGGAAATGGATTCTATCTATCGTAGTCTACCAAAGAGAGAACTGCGTATTCCACCTCAGGTACTTATAAACAAACATATTTTGGGTATTGAATAACATTTTAAGCGAAGAGATGAAATAGAAAAAAATATGTTAATCGCTTCTTCTGTGTAAATCTACTTTACTTGGGCTGCTTGAACTATTAATTAACAGTAATATGGATTTCATTTATTTTATTTAAAACAGGCATTGGATCCGAGTATGAAGCCCAAATTTGATCGTATATCTGCTGCTGCTAAAGGATATTTAGTCCGCCGTATTTTAAGAACAGAAAAAATTCAAATGATAATTCAAACAATACGAGATACTGTTGAGTTGGTGCTGAAATTGCATGAAGAAGTTCCTCAATTACGTGTTCGAAATGGTACAGGAATAAAGCCAGAAGATGCTGAATTGTGTCGCAGACTTTTCCAGCAGGTATGTACTTTGGTTCAGTACCTTATGTTTTATGTTACGCAAATTAAATTCAACTTATTATCAACATGATTATAATGCAATGAATTCAGTCATTGTTATTATGAACACATTATATACGTACCATATCCTTTTCTATAATAAATAGCCGCTCTTATTTCAGAAAGGCGTATGTGTGTAAAGTACCCATTTTTTACCAAACCAAATGAAATATAATTTTTTTGAATTATTCCTAAAATGTGTTTTTAGTTAACTGGAGCCTGTCAGTCATTCAATGACGTCTTCTTCAAATTGACCACGACTCAACGAATGGCTATAATTGCAAATGACCGAGAAAAGATTAAAGCTAAAGAGTTAAAAAACTACATGACTCGAAGTCGATCTGGGGATAGCGCCTTAGGACCAAAATCTAAACGAACCGGCGGAGTTGCGAATATTTCAGGAAGAAAATTATCAAATGCTACAGTGAAGTCCATGGAACGCCGACTGACAATTCACAATTGAAATTCAATCGAACTGGTTATCAAGTAATGTTTTCATTGTATTACTTTTTATAAATAATAACGGTATATGTAAGGTAATGTATTCCAAATGAAATAATGTCGTATTAGAAGGTGCCTACTGTACTTATAATTTGAATATAAGATTTTAATACATAAGTACTTTAACATAATTAGTTTCAATTTGATAAAGGTTGAACATGACAGTAGTTGTATTTTAAGCATTCATATCATAATATTATATATGTAAGTATGATGAACTATGGACCTTTTCATGTGTAACTTTGTGCGCGAATCGGTTTTTACATTATTGTGATCTTTACTGATTAATAATAGTAAGTATTTATGCAGGAGGGAATCAATCTTTTCCGATGCCTACTATTATTAGTTATTATTTTTAATATTGCAACTGTTTTATACCTTGGTTGAACAGAAAACTTTTAGAAGAATGTATGGTAATAATTTTTTTACAGTATATATACATAGATAATATCAATTTTCTACCTTTATAATACATGTATGTATTGTATTCTGCATGTAAGAACTGCCTTAGTACTTTGCTATTAAAGATTAAAAATCATCAGTATTTGATATATATGTATTACGTATGTGGGAATCAATGAGTAAGCCAATATGTGTGCATACAAGTTGTTATAGGACTCCAGGGACATGCAAAAATTCCAGAACATTTCATATGACAGTTGATGCTCCTTCGTTGGTTTCTGTAGAGGATATGGGCAAGGAGCTTGTTGTTTATGCAACAATATATCAAAGCTTGAACTTGGATTTTCGAAAATATAATAGTTTTTTGTTGTTCTTTCGCTCAGTTCTTGGTACATAACCATTAGTCAGTCACAAGCGCCACTGAATAAATTCAGAGTCTTCATATTATCAGTTTGCTAGTTTTATCGTGGAGTGTGTGTTATGGGCAATTACAAAATCGCCATTTTTTGTCAGATGAAAATTGAAATATTTATCAGTAATCAGCATCAAAGTTGAATTTTCAATAATTGCCAAATGTTTTATTGTTTCCTTTCATAGTATTTCTTGTGTTGCTTTTACAAAAAAATATCATAACAAAAATGGAGCAAAGAGTAGGGCTTTGTATGTAGAAAAGTTATTTCTGCATAAAAAAACTTACACATCCTATAAAAAATAGTTTACTTATACATTATATAAAAACATGAGAGTTTTGCTAATACTTTGAAAGGGGGGAGTGCAGTTTGTTTGGGGAGATTTGGGGGAATGAGATGTATTTATAATTTAGAAACTATAAAGATAATAATAATTATTTGTCAGAGGATCCTCGTATATTCTTGATGATGTTGGAATTTGAAGTCCTCATTTCAGTCAGTCTTTGTTTAGTGCTTAATAAGCATAGGCGGGGGCAGCATAAGCGTGGGCGGCGTGGGCGTAGGCGGGGGCTGCATAAGCGGCGTGGGCGTAGGCGGGGGCAGCGTGAGCGTAAGCTGGGGCAGCATAGGCAACTGGGGCAGCAACCTAATCCGAAAACAGGAATATATATTAGTAAACATTACATATGATCGTATAGATTATCATTAAATTAATCTATAGAGTGTAAAAATATTGGGAAATTTTCTTACGGTCTTAACAACTGGAGCGGCGTGAGCGTAAGCAACTGGGGCAGCAACCTGTGAATAACCATGATAACCATGATACTATACAGTTTTCAAATTGATATTAAATCAAGGCGAAAGCGGAGGAACAATAGAACAAGTTTGGCAAATTATTATCAAATTCTGATTACATTTCACACAATGCTCAAAAGTAAGTAAGCTTCTAAGAATGCGTTTCAAAGCACAAAAAGTATGGATAAAACTTGACTTACAGCTGGGGCGGCATAGGCTACTGGGGCTGGAGCGTAGGCAACTGGGGCAGCGATCTAGAATATGAAAATGGGGAAAATTCGATTAAAACATTGTCGATTCTCGCTATCATGTGCTCGAAAAATGTAGATGTATGTAGATAGGAATAATTGCTTACGGTCTTGACAACTGGAGCTGGGTGGGCATAGACGGCGGGGGCAGCAACGGTCTTAACAACCTGTGAATAACCATACTGTTTACGTGAGCAAAGAGCAGGACGAGAGAAAATTCAATGGTTAAAACAACTATATAGTCACACTACACATCAAAACTACAAGCAAACTGGTAAAAATTGCTCAAAAAAAACTCGGATAATTCCTTACAGCTGGGGCGGCATAAGCCAAAGGAGCAGCAACTTTAGCGACTGGGGCAGCGGCATAGGCAACTCCTCCAGTGTAAGCTGGGACTCCAGCGTATGCAACTCCACCGGCATAAGCTCCAGCGTAAGCAGGAGCCAAAACTCCGGCTTGAGCGCAGGCAACGGCGGCGACGAAAACGACAACTGAGAACTATTTATTCAGAACAACAAAAAGAAATCCAAATTTAGATTGAAAATTCACACACACACAAAAAAAGGGCACTGATTATATATTATATTTTGTAAAACTTGGAAGGGATTCAAAGTAGTAGAAAAATCCGAATGATTTTATTTCACTGGCGTTATATATTTTTGATAAAATTTAACTGATTGCAAGAAAACTCGATGGAAAAATAAAAGTTTCTTGTTCTTACGGCGTTCATGTTGATTTTGGTTTTTGGTTTTGAGTTAAACTCAAGGAATTGATGGAGAGATGATTTGGTTTTGAAACGGAAGACAAGAAGACTTGGAATGAATTGCTTTGGACACAATTTCACTTTATATACTAACTCGAGGAGTCTCTCGCCCACTTTTTCCTATACGGTCGCCGTAGAATACCTATTGTCGTAATTTTTCATTGTATAGAATATGGAGATTCAGTGGTGGAAGTAGTAATAGTATAGTAGTAGAGGTGGTAGTATTCTTCTCTCTTGAACTCCCTCAACATAACCGCAATGGAACCCGCAATAGTAAAGAAAAAAAAACAATAATATGTAACAACAATATAATATAATACATATCATAAAATGTGTGTATATACATCTCCTCCTCCTCTAAGTCGCATTGCATTTTTTTATATATATATTCTTCTTTGACTCTACATGCATGGGTACCTAAAACTCCAGACAGATTCGCCAAAAAGACTCTCATTTTCGTTGATAGACGTGTTGTTGGTCGTTATGTCTTGTCGTCATCATCATCATCAGCAGCATCGCAGACGGATATCGTAACAGACTAATCTAATAAGATATTTCCTTTAAATGTGTATATGAATGGATGTACCTCATTTTTTGCCTTTATTGCTGGTCGTATAGAGATATATGTATATGTACATGGATATACAAAATATGAGCACGAATGAATGAATGAACGAATGAATGGGAGACGCGAATGAGAAAAAAACAGTCGTCTCCAAGAACGTGGCAATCTTTTAATCTTTGCCAATGTAAGGTAAAGGTAAAACATACATACATACATACATACACACAGTGAGGATATACACAATAAACACCACACGTCATATTACTCGGAGGCCCCCTAATCATGCACATAGAATATACATATGTGCAGAATTTTCATACATGTGTGTACGTATCTATGTATATCATTAATATTGGTGCAATTTAGATAGATATTTACCCCTATATAACACATTGGCCAGTGAGAAGGATGTTATTGTTCATGTGTGAGGAGTAGCAGCATTAGTAGCAATCGTATCATAGTAGAATTTTTTTTATTTATCAAGGCTTTGTCTATTAAATTCTCCCAGGCTTACACATTGATAATCGCACACAGCGGAGAGAAAAAAATCACACATATTTGATATACATACGTATGTATTCCTACTCTGCTAGTTGTATTGTGTGTGTCATGATATCATTGACACACACTCATACACACACATTCCGCTGGACCTTCCTATAATTACGATTAAATGTATTATTGCTAATAATATTGATTCTGTGATCAATAACCAATATAATATGTTGTTTGGAGACCATCCCCCTATACATAGCCAATTGTGGAAGCAGGACGTCTCGCATGGGGTGAGAAAAACAGATCCGCTCAGTTTTTTTCCACTCCAAGATTACGTATAATATATTGAATGCACGTTGCAAGTTGAATTGACAAGATCAAAGAGCCATGAAATTCAATGATTTATTAGGAGGAGAGCCATCATATAATTCGCATTTAATTGGAAATCTCAAGATCCAAACGACTCATTTATTGTGGTGCTATGTTTTTTGCATACCCATGAGTCGATATTATTATTGTCAATAGGCAATAGGTAAATAAATAATAGCTCCAATCAAATCAAATGATAAAGGGTGCACAGTGCACAGCATACAGATTGCAGATGTATAAGATATGAGGTACATAAAATGTATAGCTGTTTTCGTTTTATACAAATGATTGTTTATGTATAATATGTGAGAGATGGAGAACTTTTAAGTAAGAAATTAAACAATTCGATCGATCGAATTACTCCATCATGATCGTTCTTATTATCAACATCATTTATGATACCATATTATTCATCGTACGTGTATGTAACATAATATAATATAACTGTATGTATAGCTATAGTTTGAAGAGTCACGAAAATGAAGGACTGTAAAGACATTGTAATACACATACACGTATATGTATGCATCCATATATCACAGAAAAGAAGTGAAATGAAAAGTGATGCAAGGTGTTATACATACATAAGTAGTGAGTGCTTATGCTGAACATCACATAGATACTTACTTATGTATTATGTACATCTGTATTCCATTTACCTACATCATTTAAAGCGACGATACACATACATAATATTAGTGGACATTGAGCTCTGAATCCTGACATTGAAAATGAAAACTGTATCAAATAAGTGATTACACTATTATTATGGTGATTTTCTTGAACTCTTTTTATCACTCACTGTAGAGTTTACATATATACAGCAAATCCATCATGTCATGATGGATTTTTTTTCAGTTTTTCTTGCTTTCGGCTAGGCTTGAACTGGCAAATTCCAAAGTATCATTATGTCATTTTTCGTCGTTTCATCTATACATGTAAAGCTGTGCAGTATGGTTACAATATATTTTACAATACACACGTACATGCATACATTATTTTGTTATAGTTTTGACACACATCGATCATTGCACGTGTTTATATTGTACGTCATAGGTATGTAGTATGTAGTATGTGTAATGTGTGTGCATGTACAAAATTTTCAAAAACGAGACAGTGTCGAGTTACCTCTGTGTGAGGTACGAGGAAAAACGATTTTTTTTTGTTATTTCTGATTTTAAATACACACAGAGAGAACACATCATGCTATTTAATGTACTTAATAACAGCTCACAAAGGACGAGGTTAAATTCTAAAGATTATATATTTATATTATTATAACATAAATATTTCATTCCTTTTTCGTCATGCAATTACATGCTTACATACATTTCTGTGGACGGTGAGAACGTTCAAAACGAAGAGAGCACAAGTGTATCTTATGTATAATATGGGTGCAAAAAGTAATGTTTCAATACGTTTTTTCCTTTATTTTTCTCTATTTTCCAAGTGTGTTGATATAATTATTACAGGTTAAATTGTAGCCTTCCTTTGAAAAATGCATTAGTAGGTATTACAAATACACATACTTAATAATTATCAACCAATGTGAGTGTGTGTAGTGTGTACGTGTCCGTGCAATGTCAAGTTTAAAGTATGTATGTATATAGAGGCCTGTGAAAATGTGACGGATTTTCACAATTTAAAAGAACAATCGTTTTTTATGTCATATAGGAAGCCTAATACACTTATACACACTCTTGATCAAGATCAATGAAAAATGAAAATTGTCTCAGTTTATTTTGAACAATGGAAAGTTTTTCATGTTTTTCCTTGTTTAGAGTTTATTAGAGTCGGCGTTACAACAGAAGTAAGCATGGCCGATATTTCAATTTGCCGAAAGTCATTTTGGTAATTAGTAGTATATAGTCCCAATTTCATGAACGGTTAGTTTATATATTATTATTGTAAACAAATGAGAAACGGTGTGTGTGTGTGTGTGTGTATTCATATAAATCTATTAGCCGTATGATCGCAAAATTGGGAAGAACAGGGAAATGTAAAAGACTAGACCTTGTCTTGTCAGACATCAGAAGACCAAATTGTCTAGTCTTTTTGTGTGTGTATTTCTAAAGGTGTAGTAAAAAGAGTATTTACTCTCATTTTTTTTTGTTTTAGGAATCAGAAATACATAATATCTTATTTATTTACGTTTGCATAAAAAAGGATGAAGACTTGAGGGCTTTATGTTGGAAAATGGTGAAAAATATAGTTTGCATACTTAGATAATTAATAGAGATAAATCAAAAATCATGGCTCTGAAATTGTGTTACCATGAAGTATAACTTGTAATAACAGCATGCCTCTCAACAAAATGCTCCAATTAGGTATCAATGAAAATTGGCATGCATACATGCTTATTATTGAACCAATATAATGGCAATTTTGCATATTGCATTTTATATGTCATCAGTTATTATACAACATACAATTTTTGTTCCTTCGTTGTTGCTATTTCTTCCTAGTAACCAGTTGATAATAGCTAACAGCACATTTTCTGCAAGGGAAATAAAAAATTATCTATGATCTAGCATCGCCACATGGGTGTACTTTTAATAGATATTTAACAATCTTTTTTACTCACACACAGTATCAAATCTGTGTATTTTATCCTTCCGGATTCCCGTCCATACACATTATATTAAGATACATTGAGTCGTGTGATTATGATGCATATGCACATTATCTTCAAATGATGTCCATAGTCCATACAGTGTGGACTTAGGAACAGTCCTAAAATGGCTGTACACTCAGTCATTGCTGCTTCATCCACACTCGTCTTTTATTTTCACAATTAATAGTCGTCAACTGTCTGTCCGCCTGTCTTCTTGTCTGCACAGGATATAGAAGCACCAAAGCATAGGTGTGTAAGCACATACTAAGCTAAATATGATCTTGGATGTTTTTATCATATCTTCTTCATTCATTTGCTTGTTGTCAAAGTTTGGGAAAGAAAAGTGTCTGTCACAGTTTTACACTATGTGCTCAATGGCCATATGGTGTGTAGTAGATATACACACATTTTACAGACAGAAAGTGTATGATTTGTATCGCATTTTGTTTTTTGCAGCTGATATAATATAGTAGACATAGATATGCAAAATGCACACACATGCATGCATAACTATAGTATGTTGAGCATGCAGCAGTTTCATAGATCATCACAACCAAGTAAACAAGTAACATTATTTTGCTAAATACATAATGGCACAATTAATGTTGACAATTTTTGAGAAGACGAGACGGCAGGGCGACTGATGGGAAAAACATTCAAAGTTTATTTCATACAAACTACAAACAGATCTACTCATAAAAGTAAACGATTTGAATAATTATACAAAATAACAATAATATTTTTCTATTACCGAAAGATTGTAGGCCCTTTAAATCTTTTATACATACAAATTTTATACACATGAATCACACATGTTTGCTTGTGCATAAAACAAAATGTGCAATAGTAATTATATAATATATGCACAAAGCTTAATCAGGTTCTTGTTTGTTGAAATTAAAGTCCCAAATTGACCTACCATCACCGCACCTCTTAAAGCGCAATTTTATTGTTATTAATATAGTTTCAATAAAAAGATGGATTATGTTACAATACAGCAAAATTCAGCTCGTCAAGCATGTATTTTTATAATCAAGTGTAAAAGTGTGAAATGAAGCTATTGCTCTTTCGCTAATGCTAATATACACAATACACAACATATATATAGTTCACAGTTGGCAAAAATCAAACAAAAGATTGACGGGGGAGAGTTGAGGTGTAAAATGTAAAGCATGATGCACACATGTGAGCACATTGTCTGTAGTCTGTACACACTATACAAACATTAATGCATGCTAATCACTGGTAATTATTTACCATCATACAATAATAATCGAGTGTAATTGATTTTTTTTAAATGAACTAGTTGCACTCTGCGTGCTACTGTTTACGGTTTTGGATGTGTTATAATTTATATAATCAATAAAATAAAATGAATTATTGCAGTGTGTGAAAATGCAATAGTATGCGTACATACTACATATGCCAAATATATATTTACGATGTAGTAAGTACACTGCACAATATTAAATTATTCTGAAAGCAAAATGGGAGATTCGCACGTTATGTAAAGTTAGTTTATTCTATTCATTTTCTGTTTATTCAATCTAAAGTTTATGTGTTTGTGTGTTTGACATGGAACTTTTCTCTGTAAAATCCAATCTCCTTCCTGTTTTCTTGGAGTAACTTTATTCATTTTTGACACAGCTGTAAAATGTATGGAAAATATTATGTCATATATGCAATATGCACTGTGTACACACATGAGAAAATTTCATACGTGAGGAAGTAAATAATGCATTTCGATACTACAATGCACAATATGCAATATGCATGCAGTTGATGTATGTAGATGTAGTGAAATATTTTCATCAGTTGGACACTATTAAATTACTTTGGAAAAAGACCCACGAAAGAAAATTGTAAACAATCTAAAATGCAATACTTTGTATGTTAAGCATACATACTACATAGTAATACATAGAGACTTTCTCTGTGATTCAATCTAACTAGTATTGACATTTAATAATCAAACTATGATGACTTACGATGACACGTGGACACATATTTTATTCCCTGCTCATTACAAAGATGACATTCAAGCCCTGCGATAATTTCAGAGCAAAGCATTATTAATTTCTATTTACATTAGACATCGACGTGCGATATATGGAGTATTATGTATCTACTAGGGGAACTTTACGTACGCCGAGCTTGATTATAATTATACACTTTGTAGATATTTGGATCAGGTGAGCTTTATTTTGGTTACAAAATAAACAGTCCTTTCATAACCATTTAATGGACAAAGGACCACGTATTATAGTTATTGGTTATTGCCATTTTTGCAATATTCCTAAAATACAAATATACATACAGTTGCTAAAAAAAAGATATGGCCATTTTGAAATTTCATCTTTAAACTTGCATAGTTACCATACCA
>JAQIVE010002590.1:0-19333 GCA_034698285.1 Sminthurinus bimaculatus | reverse complement strand
CTACTTGCAATTTTAACGCATGAAATACCGTTACAAAATAGTTTGGGTTTTTGGTGATCACCACAGAAATAACTAGAGGCAGTTTTTGACTCTTCTCTCGCAGTTTTTTAACTAATTCCGCAAACACACTCATCTATGATGCGAGTTTTGATGTAACGGGTATAGTATAGAGTAAAACATTAACCCAAACAATATAAAATACATGAATACTATATATAGCATTTAATTGGAAACCATCTGAGTAAAATGCACAATACATAATACATGTTGTATACAAATCTAATCAATTAAACGTCGCGAAACTCCAGATCGGAAGGATGAGAGGAATGGGTGAAAGCAGTGATTTATTTAAATCTATTAATCAACGTCACAAGTCAATGTTCTTTAGAGCCAGCCCCTCTGTGTAATGTATTTAAGTGCATGTGATAATGACGATAATGTTTGTCTGTCTATCTGTCTGCCTGTAAGTCTACATGGATTGGATGCTATGAGGGAATATTCAGGACTGGAATGTCAGATTGCTGAACCGTTGAAAGTGTTTCACTGCGACTGCATCAAGTTTTTCATCCCAAAAGTTTACTGCCTCTGCATGCATATGTATATTACGTGCATAAATATGGGATGAATGCAGGAAACTTTCATGAATAAATTTCCTCCTTGTACCATGTACATACACACAGTAAAAAAACCACATAAACTCATAAAGCCACAGCCACAAGTTCCTCCAAAAATCAATAATTTGTAATTCAGAAAAGTATTTACATTTTAACTGCATACATATATTTATGTACATGGACTTATACATTGTATCTTTTACAAGTTGTGTTCTTTTCTGTAGCACTTATGCAATTCAAAAAAGGACATGTGTTACATAATGTAATCAAAATCAATACTCATAATAGGTTCAATACATGTGTACAATAATCATGTTAATCCAAAATTACTCCCAAATTTCAAACTTACACCCACTGACTTTGTAGTAGGCAAATTTCTATGAAAAAGTTTGAACTTTTGGCGAACCTCTCAGGTTCTTTCAAATTTTACTTAAAGTATAAAAAGATTTCCAAAGACAGGCATACATAATGCGTACAAATTGCACTAACTTTATAACTTTTATATTAAGACTTGATGGCCAAGCACGGAGAATTCAAAGGTAAAATAAATATTTGCAACAGCCACTAAAAATAATTCAATAAGGGAAAATGAAGGTAATGTGATGATGACTTGCAAACACTTAGTGTTGGTGGAGTTAGCGGAGATAAATAAAAAAAATTGCAGTTGCAATAAACTCAGTCATGTGAAGAAAACCTTTATAAAAAACAATAATAAAGACATTTATGCCCTAAATGTACAGCATAGTATAGAATCGCGCGACAAATGTACATTAACGTTCTTCGATGCCAACGCAGTTTTGTATTTTGACGAGAAAAATGCGGTTAAATTGGTGGATTGAAAGGCACACGACAGCAAATAACGAGAGGTGGATTTTTTATGCCATGCCATGACACCCGTAAATTTTTCATTGAGGTATTTCACTTTGTATGTGCCTGCGTATAAATTACAAAATAAGCATCAGACATAACAGTAGGATATTTAGGACACTAGTATGTACGCTATGCAACATCATGATCTCGTACCATAAGAAGTATTGGAGTATAAAAATATGAGCAATATTTTCAAGTTTTACGCAATATTGTTTACGGCAAAGTATCATATTAACTATCAACATCAAGTGAGCACTCGCAATGAACTGATGTCATGGATCGTTAAACTTTCACCTCGAGGAAGAGGTGAAAGTAAAGGGCAAAGAGGTAAAAAAAAATCCAAAACTGGAGCCCGCTTAGTTGATGTATACACAAAGCACACATCAACTCTATGTTCCGTGTCATAAACATCCACAGCCATGTCGCCAACCAAAGAAATTTTAATAACAAAACTTTCTCTGTATCACGCGGAAGAGTTGAAATAATTACAAATTTGGGGGTTTTTACTTATTAGACAGGTGGCTAACAGTATGAGCTTTCAAAGGCACCGTGTTTTCTGGTGACTACAAATTCGTGTTACCGACTTTATTAGTGTGTGAGCTTTTCTAGATTTTTACGCATGTGTTTGCGGACTTTTTCTTCCTACAACAAACTTGAGGAACTGATACACAATACAGGAGTAAAGTACTCACAACATTTAGGAAAGATATAAAAAGATGTCTTTATTCATTAAAAATTTTCAATGCGTTTCCAAAATATGTCTTCTTTAGGAGCTTCTGTTGTAAACTCTGTTTTCTTCACGCCAATATTAGTGAAAGTAAAAATCTACAAGTATTAAAAACAGAAAGTACTTACTTAGCATATAGGAAATTCTATCTAGCCAGTTTTATAACAAAGGGTGTAGTATACAACTACCGGAGGTTTCTGTTTAAGTTGACTGCGTTTATAGTTTATAGACTCTTTCAATAAAATTGCTCCTGCAAACATGTACAATGGGGACCTCGTGAGCACTCGCACAAAGTACAGAAATAAAACTTGACGGTCTCTGTTATTGGGGCTGAATAAGCTGAAGGGTATACATACCTGAGTCAGAGTAGTAAAAATAATTATGTGGGGGATCGCTTCCCGGTTCTTGTCAGCATTATTTACTTCCGCCTTTCTCTACCTGTGTATATAAAACATAAAAGCAAATTGGTGTTACTATATTAATTTGTTTTTCATTGCTCTATGTGGTACAATAACCAATATGCATGCACTGGACTTACACAAGCCAATAAAATTTCAGTTTAACAAACAGTCTAAACTCTAAAACACAAATTGTAGATACCCATAAAATAATTTCTTGTACTCTTTCAGAAACTTTGCCATTATGTAGACAATGGACAACTTGATATTTTAATAGAAATCTTTGACTTCAGTTTGTTTTCATTTTCTGGCGCTCTCTCTTTCACCTGGCTTTGATGAATGAAAATACGGGAACTTTTCCCGGTTGTGTTCCAAGTTCCTGACCTTTCCTCTTTTCATGCACAAAAAGCTTCTTTTGAGAGTTCTACACCGTCCCTCCATTTACCTTCATTCAGAATTTATGCATTGCTTTTATAAACATAAATAGATGCGGAAAGTAGAAAACAGCCTGCATCTTCTGTCTACAGCAGATATGCAGCTATTTTCGCTAATCTTTCACTACTGCAATATTCAAGTGAGCATGTTTTATGCAATTATTGTTTCGATCAAACAAGCTTCTTATGTAGTAGTGTGCATTGTATCCGCATTTTATACGGAGAAACTCTTTTGTAGACTAGTAAATGGGCGCGTTGAAAGTTAGGAAATGCCAAAAAACCGAAAGAGCCTTTTCACCTCATTATTTAACTATTTCGTTTTCTTCGTCTTGTGCCCTTTGACAAGGAAGGTTATGTATGTAGATAGACATTTATGCATGCTGGGTATCTCTTGTCTCAACTGGATGCATTTCCATTATGCAAAGTATGTACATGTACATACATATGTAAATGAGGAAAGTGCATACGTAAAGTAGGTTGACTCTTTCCCTTTCCCCTCCATAAATTCTTCCACATTTCACAGCTCAAAGGAGACGAATCTCCTGGATTCTGTGTGTAAACACATTCTGACGCTGCCTGATAAGGACATAAAAATGCTATTCGGGCCATATATTGTCCCAAATTTCAATTACATTACTCATGAGCTTGGGAAGAGTCAAGACGGGCGTGTTTCACAATGACAGTCAGTAATTGAAATGCAGTTTCGTATTGTTGTTGAGAAAGGCTCACAAAATGCGCGAATGCATCATGATGATACTAGGCTAAAATGTAATTACCTATTCTATGCATGTGATACAGCTATTGTGGATATTATGTTATATCGGACTGCATTGCTTTTTGTTAGATATTTGTCCTGGGACAAAATTTACACACACAATACACAATAACCCCGTCTATTTATGGTCCTTTGTACAGTGCACCGTTTTGTACAGAATGTCGCAGTTTGTAACTGCTCATGAAATTAAAGAATTTTCACCGTTTCGGCGTAGTGCGCTGCATTACTCGTGGGAACGGATGGAATGGGATGGTTTGCTCGCTTTGTGTTTTTGCAACCCATTTTCTCTTTTTTGTCGAAATTGTAGAGTTTTAACATAATTAGTCTGTGTGAGTTCCTCTCCACTTTTTTTCGGGCGAGGCCTGACAGTGTGTGACGGTGACAAATGGCAGGAGAGAATGAGAGAATAAGGGAATGAATAGAAGGGTGACGAACATCAAGATACTCGGTATGGTATACAGACTTTTACTACCGCAAGCAAACTGATGTGCTATCACTATCCACTATCATTACATTGATGCGATACTTGATACGTGATATGTAATGTATCTATACATAGAGGACTCCGTGATTTTCTCTCACAGTGATTGTCAATGTCTATCGTCTTCTCTACAGTCTCTGTCTCTTTCCTTGATATCCACCCTTTCCCTCCTCCTGCCCTTGCAATTTTCTTCCATTCTTTATACAAATATGCCTACAATGTAGTTACAGGCTTAAAGTTTGGACGTTTCATCATGACTGACGACTTTCTCCCTCCCACTTAATAATAAATTACGATCGTACATAAACATGACAAACCCTAATAGTACAAGTACTCCTTCTCATCTTGAGTAAAGTCTATCCAACTGAATATCACCTTTAGCTTCACGTTTACAAGTATATGCAAAAAAATACCGTCAAAGTAAATTCCCAACCTTGATATAAGGCAATTTGGACGTCTAAATTTAATTTTTAAGGTCATTTTAACCTTTCAATTTCCATTTGTTTTTGTGAATAAAACAACTTTTATATCTATATTACACAGTACGCACATGTTGACGAAAATCTTAGTCAAGAAAGTTATGCTGCTGTTTGTCACTATAAGGTTAATGGAAATTTTTCTCTTAAAGAAGGCTGACTCCTTAAACCAGTTTAAATATGGACTCGGAAAGTGTGGGAACAGAGAAAGAAATCAGAGGACATGACGCAACCTTTGCCTTGAGATTGAAATAGATTCGCCATTTATTATTAATTATTACTGACTTCTTTTTGTAAAACAATTACAGACACTCTGTCTTTCTATTTCTAAGCTGTTTCAAACTGTTTCAACTTTTTCCTTAGTCCTGGTAACAATATTTAATTATACACAAGAGTACCTAAAAAGGGAGCGAGCATAAATTCATGACATTCCGACGAAAATTCAAAATGGCGGAAATTTTAGAATTTTTGCGTCATGTATGAACACTCCAAGTTCTTCACTTGGTTCGCCGTTCCTCCTCCTCCAGGATTTGTCCTCCATTGTTTTCACGGTTCTGACCAAACGGGTGGACCGGTCCGCCCAGGGTTTCTTTTATTGATACCCCCATGATTTTGAGCAGTGCTGCAGGTACTTGGAATGACCTGAAAGTGAAAGGGGGCGGAGCTACACTTCCTACAAACAACAAACTATCGACTTTGCATGGCATTTTAGGGACTTTAATGGGTACCAAGAGTCATGCAGTTAAAGCTTTAAAAAAGGCTCATATACAGTGATTTTGTATTTCTTGCTCAATTTTGTACCATAAGTGTTTAATTACTCCGCGCCATGATTTTAAGCATCTGTCCAAATTGGACATTAATTGCGTTGCTGGCCAGACGTGTGTATGCACGTGATGGAAATTCTGCGTATTAGGTAATTATGGTTATTTGAAACTCTGATTACTATTTTCCTGGGTGGAGAACGGATTTGCTAATTATAATGCGCATTGCATTATGCCAGAATCAGGAAATATGAAAGAGTGGATAAATGCATAATGATTACCCTTTAAATCCAACATTTGTTGCCGCATCCTACGTTTATGCACATGTGAAGCTACGCTCATTTTCATTGATTTCTTACGTGATTTATTCGAAAGGCATTTGGACAGTTGAACAGCCTTTTACATTTATATTGAAAGTCATATCTTTTACTTTCACCTCATTTCTATCGAAGAACGAGGATGGAGAAAGCAGGAATAGGCACGATGTAAGGGCCAAATTACATTTTATGCTTACCCTGGCACATCCCACATAATTGACATAATGCAGGATGTATAAAGCGTACTCCAGTTACTGTCATTAATATATACATATGCATAAAATTCATGCATGTGACTGTACGTAGAATATAACCAGAATTGCGAATGCATACATATAATGACAGCCACGCGTGCTCGTGCGTGTATGGAATGGACACATTTTGGTTTCATGATTTTCTTCAGCTTCAGCTTCCTCAACTCTCACCCTGAGTCGACGATTTTAATGGTACTTTAGATGCGTCCAGAGATTTCCGAGGTAGCAATGACCAATAATGATGAAGATATGTTGATGGAGGGAGAATGAGGAAGTAAATGAAAGAGATAGTCCTGCTCTTCATCTACGTTTCCTGGCATTCGTGACTCTATTCTATTGGCTCGCATTTGAAGCCTTATTTTGGCTATGTCTACATTCTAAAATATATTTATCAGCGGTACTTATAACATGATGTGTGGAATAAAACACCTCTATATGGATAGAGTAGGCAGTTTATGTATAGAGTATAGACAGTGTATTGTGTAATAATGTAGCCATCAACTAGCTCGTGGATCTACAGATAAATCTCGAGAGGATTCTTAACTCTAGTTAGCTTTAACCTTGGCTCGTCTTCTAATCCAACTTTTCTCTATTTCAATAGCGCAACGTGGCTTCATCATCTTCAAGCATCAGCCATTCTTTCTCTCATTTTCTCTCATATTGTATCTATATATACGCGACACAATGTTAATACATTGAGTTGAAAGCAAGGAAGATATTAATCTCATTGAATGTCGATCTCGTAGCTTACAGTAAAAACTTGTCCTATTTTTGACAGTATGCATGTATGTAGTTATACGCTTGTATGTAAAATATTTTTGCATGAAAATTATGCTGTTCGAAATTCTTTTGCAGGCTATTGTAGACTACTTTGTAGGATTGGATTGCGATTGTTAAAGAATTGCTGAAATCAGCAACGGAGATTGATCAATGGTTTTTCCAAGTTTTTCCATCGGATTTGACTAATCATGGCAAAACTGAGTGAGGTAAGAGGTAATAATCTTTAATCACTTGGTGTGATGGAAACGAAATTACTTTTATTTAAATTAATCGTAGCTTGCAAGAGTTGCACTATTAAAGCTTCATAAGTTATTCGTTTTGAATCATAAAATTTTCTTTTGATCTATATAGATTCAATTTTTGCATTTTTTTACTTTAATAGCAGCAAAAAGGGCCTTCCAGAAAAAACAATTCAGAGAAATCGATTTTCTCTAAACAAAGGTTCTCATTAATTTAAACTGTAGATTCTAAAAATTATGTTTGTTGCCAAAAAACTTAACTATCAAAGCGCCGGTACTTGACAGAATATATTAAACTGTTTTTTACTCTCAACTAATGTTTTTTACAAACGGGGAATACTTTTGTGAAACATGGCTCACTTGAATGGCGCATTTGTGCTTGTAGGTACATACATAATTGTACATAAAATGTTGCTTATTTTTAAGTCTAAACTTTTTTTAATTTAAGCTTAAAAAAACTATGAAAAGATGCTGATGAAAGTGGCAAAATTCAGAATTCATAATAAAAAGCTTTGTGTATATCAGATTAAAGAGTGATTCATTCAAAGGTTGGAAACTATGACAAGCCATAATTTAAATGTGGGTGAACATTCACCCAGAAAAATTAGTTCATTAATATAAAGAGTCTATTGTATATATACTCATATACCCACTGGAGAAACCGCAAAAATGGAGCCAAACGTATACTCGCAAACCTCTAAACGCTGAAAGAATGGAAAGAAAAGAATAAAATCGAGAAGGGCTGACTGGCAATTTGACAACTTTTGTAAAAGGTCGTTCATAATGTCAAGTCTCAACTTTGGAATGGTTGGGGGGATGGAATGGTTGAGAGAGTTTAGAAGAGAATGAGAGCCAAGAAAAAAAGCTATTAGCTGTTACAAGTCAAGAACCAAACGCCAAAAAGTCAAGAGCTCGTGATGATCAATAGAGAAAGTAAAGGAGGAGAAAGGGGGGAAAAGAAGTGGAGTAAAAGTATAAAAGTATCATATTATAAGGCTTGAGAAATTAATATTCCCCAGCAGATTTTTCCATTCACAATACCTTTCTAATCTTATATTAATCTATATATTATACATTATAACTCTGACCTCAATATAATATGAAAAGATAAACGGGTGGAAAAGAGGATTGAATTGCGAGTAAAAATTTTTCATTGTATTTTACTTTTAGTTTTATGCTTAGAATTCTTCTTCCTCTTCAAAAAATACGAGAAGCTCTTCAATAAATGATTGCAGATTTTGATATGTATCCATGTTTCTATGTATTACTTGCTTTCAAGAATCAAATGGATGAATTTTCCAATCCAAGTTATAAAAAGCTAAAGAGAAACAAAAAGATTTTTAGACAAAGATAACAAAACTTGTTTCTCAATCGAACGTTTTGTTCCATTCACCATTCACATTATTATTATTACTACATCTCGAGTCTTGAGACTTGAGTCTCGGTTTAGATTGTGCCAAAAATCGAGCTAAGTGGTTTTTTTCTTCCCATTGGAAGCTTTCCCTCGTCCAACGATCTATGAACTACAAGTTTTGTACTGTATTTGTATTACATTTTCCCATTAATCCTACCACGAAATACGGTAACTGCAAATGTAGTCGAGCCAAAAGAGTAAAGAACGGAGAAAATAAGAGATTTGCTCGCTCCTTTTCTCTCTATTTATGTACATTAGGGTGCTTTACACGTTTTGTATATTGATGGTTGTGCAGCTACATTGCGTCTATCACCGTATTTCATCTCCCTTTACCAAACGGAAGATCTGCAACAGAAGATCAGACAAGCGAGAGGGTAAAAGACATATGCGAGGTTAAAATGCAACCATTTAACTTGTTAACATTTTGCACGTCTCCAAGGTTGATGTAGTGAGCTTGTAAGCTGAGTTTGGACTGTTGAGTCCTGTCTGGATGGCCTGGTCGGATACAGAGTGCAAAAATGTGGATTAGGATGAGTGAGCACGGCACATGTACACTGTACACAGAGGATATAGGATGGACTTGTGACAGTCTTTAACTTGAATGGAATAATCCAACTCTTATCGGCATTTGTGCCAACTTACGATTATTCATTAGTGGTCGTCGTTTCTACACCCATGGCCATAAACGGGGAGTTTATGTCAAAAGTGCAGTGACCAGGACTTTTAACCAAGAAGCAGCTCCAAACTGACGGCTGGAAAGGCTTTTGGACTAGCTCGAAACCTTTAATAATACATAATATTGTATTGACACATACATACATACAAGCCGTATGTATACCAGCCAATGTTAGAAAACGCTAGATACGACAGTGTCTTGTTCTGGGGACAAAAATGATGCAAGAGGCTTGCATTTCCTAAGATAATGCCCTTGGTACTAAGGTCTAACGTATAGTATACATTTGTAACCAACGTGTTTTTTACTTGCAAGGCTTTTATTTTTATTACTATAATAGTACTTTAAACCCATTTTACTGTCGAACTTGTGAATGTGGCTTTGGATAGGGTTGAATTGTGGCTGGTTCCTAATAGCCGACGTGTTGACTCACACACTCCATCGTTTCCTTTCTGCATTTTCCACGTCTTCATTTCTTTTCTTTTCATACACTCATGTACACACTTATACCTAGAACCAATGTATGTGTAGTTATACATAATATATAACATGTATAACTTATAACTGTTATTTGTAGTCGCTTTTTGCTCTTTCTTCTCGGAAAATGTACACAAGAAACTAAGTGAAGAATCGATGAAACTTACAACTATCACTTACCATTTCCGTTTTTCTCAGTTGAACGGCTTTGGCTTTCCCCAGCAGAACAATACGAGAGAAAAGTCTAAGTGTGCAAACTAATCTATCTGAACGGGGAGCTCAAACAATGGAAAATTGAAAGGCATTTAGGACGAAGGACGATAATAATATGGAGGTTTGGCATTAAATATGTGCATGCTTGAGTTTTTGTGATTCTTGATTCACTTTGGAAAACTTTCTTGTTGCTTTCACAAACGCCATTGTTATTAATAACTATTAGTGTGAAAGCGAAATTACAAAAATTCAAAACAGAATTTTTTTGGAAGTATGTAAAAACTCCGTTTGAAGTTCTCTAGCATGCCTTGCTAGATTCTAAGACATATTTTATGCATAAAATCTCCTTTATTGTATTTTATGCATTATGAATACAAAAGTTTTATGAGACTGAAACTCGACACTCTATTTTCATTGTTTGAGCCCCATACTTAATGCACACGCACTCGATCCTCGTACATGTATCTGTATCTATGTATATATTATCTACATAATATACATACACTATATCCACATAATCATCATGTCTGACGACGACGTTTATAAGACACACGACACAAGTGAATAAAACAGATAGTCACGATCATTATCATGACTAGCTGTGATGAAGGAATCATTAGAAATTGATGATGTCGACGTTGACGATGGTGATGATGGGAAGATCATTTCAACTGTCAATTTTTGACTACCGCATTTGCTTGAACTGTGGAACAGGAGCACTATTTTAGTGTCATAGGAGTATGTAGACTGTAGATCTGTATACTTTCATCCAGAAATTTCCATGAAATGCAGCATTAGACTCGATGCTACCGCATAATTGAAGCAAAAATTTGGCACGTATTTTCCTACGCATATACGTTTGAATGCACGTGGATGTCTGGAGACTGCAGACATGGATGTACAATGTACAATATAATAAAAATGGGAGACCGATGAAGAAACTGTCGTAGTTATGGCTGATTTCCGTTTCCATTACGCCTAGTAATTTATTGTACTTTCTTGCCGCAACAGCTGAGCCTGGTCTGTACTTATTGTATGCTACCACATACTACATACGTACACATATAAACTCTATCTGTATACACCACGAACCTACTTATTTGTACCATATGTATAGTGTGCACACATAATAGAACTACAAGCAAAAGACATTAACCATTAACGCATTAGAAACGTTTTGATCGTCTGAAGCTTGACAAAATGTTGTAGTATGACATTGCCCTAACTCTACTATCCCTGTAGTAGCTAGTTATAATAATAGTAGACGTAGTTAACTACTGTTCAATGGGAGGCACTATTTATGAACTAGTGTATAAAGGGCATACACACATTGTACATAGAAAACACTGCGTAACACCCCCACTTTGAAGACAGGGCGAGTCAATGAGAGAAAGCTCCATGAATACACACCATTTTTGCCTCTGTCTATAATCATAGTGCACACCATGTCCGTTCACATGAATAAATTGAAAATTAGGATGCTCACCTCTCTAATCGACCTTAAAAGTACGTTGGCGCTTTTACGCTTTCCCTCGCACAATTTTCTCAAAGCGAACGAGAGAGAGAGAGAGAGTCCACTATGGACAGATACGGATACAGTAAAAGAGCTTTTGGCAGAGATCGTAAAAGGGAATTTAACCATGTCGTTCATGATATAATAAGCTACGCAGACAGCTCGATTGGAGATAGTATGATAATAAATAGTGGCTTTTCATCAGCACTGTTATTATTAAAGGAAATTCAGTACACGATACATTATAAAAATTTACACTTATACAGACGAAGATAAGGGTATCGGAACATAATAAAAATTCCCTAATCTCATTGGCAAATGGTAAATGATGATTGTGCTAGGGGCACAGGAAATGCGATGCAGCAAAAAACGACGCCCCGTCGTATAAACGGTAGTTGAAGGAGTCTTTTCACTCACGTATTTTTTAATTTTGGTTCAACGTCTGCTTATTTGTCTAGGCGAAGTAAGCCCTTGAATCCGGTCAATCAACGAAAAAACATGGATCGCTTGTATGATCGTCACACTTGTGACTCTATCTGAAATATTTCAAAGAAAACTTGAATAAAAGATAGAGTGAAAATTTTCATTGGAGAGCTTCGTCATTTAGTGTTAAAAGAAAGGAAAATAGAAAAGAGCAATTCAAGGTTCAACTCGTTTACAGGTTATGTGCATAAACATGTCGGCCTAAAAGTAATCGCCAGCGTCTAACTTTTGCATTTGTCATTGTCTACAAAATAATGTTTACATACATATGAGCGTAATCTTTGCGATTGCTGAAACAATTTATGTGTGCATCCTGGTCAGTAACACTGATAGAAGTGCAACTTTATGTGGATGTACAATGTACATGGTACACACAATAGACAAACATTTTTATTTCTCCTCTCATCCTTTGATAGTCTCAGTGTGTGCATTGGGAATTAGTTTTTTTCTTTGCTCTATTTGAGCCTTTGTGTTGTTTTACATTTTCGTGTCCCTTTGTGTTCTTTGGGGTTAAACAGTCACTTTGAATTTGGTCTCAACCGTTACAATTTCCCAATTGTTGTGGAAAAGTTTTTTCCTTTGGGGATACTACTTTTTGCGACGGTACTGTATTTAACGGAGAAAGCAGGCCCTTTGTGTGTGGAAAAGACAGGCAATCATGATAATGATGATCGTGTTGTAACCACCATCCTGTGTTAATAAATAAGGTACATATGTAGAGATGTAGAAAATACAAATATGTATATCGATGTTGTCGTTATTTTCGTTTCAATTTCCCCCAAAGTTTCTTTTTAACTTTCCCAGTTTCGCTTCACGTTTTGAAATTTTAATTATTGCTACAGATCTCATATATTTCTAGCACATGTATGTGTACTTTGAACTCCAGAAACTTCATTCATCACTACGATTTCCAAAGTTAACAGCATTTGTGGACTTCCTCCTAGTGAAAGAATGACATTGGAGAGAACTTAAAGGAAATTTTCATGTCTATTTTTAAACTCATGGCACGTTGCACGGTGATTATTATTGTTGCACGCATCGAAACTGATGTTGACATTGGAATAATTACATATTTTCAAGTGTCA
This sequence comes from Sminthurinus bimaculatus, assembly GCA_034698285.1. Classification (NCBI taxonomy): domain Eukaryota; kingdom Metazoa; phylum Arthropoda; class Collembola; order Symphypleona; family Katiannidae; genus Sminthurinus; species Sminthurinus bimaculatus. The sequence goes on along the minus strand of JAQIVE010002590.1, from coordinate 6,349 downwards.
GCAGTGTTTCTTTTTCCATGAAAATTATCAATAGACGAAATGCGAAATTGATTTCAATATCATATCAATACACTTTCTACTTCCAGTCTTCCAGTGATGGTACTTTTTTCCGCAATTACGAACATGCCTTTAATAACAGTTTTACAAACACTAAAATTGCGTAATTGTATTGGTATAAGAGGTTGATGTTTTTTTAGATTAAAATGATTTCATATGTCGTACAACATTTCTTTTCCTTGGCATAAATGTATAACACGCACGTGTATAGTATTTTACTTAAAGTTTTCGAGCTTACTATGGTCATCAATGTAAATTTTCACCCACATTTTCTTTAACATTTACAATTTTTAATATAGCTTTTAAATAGAAAGATGTTTCTCGCTTGAAATGCTTGGTAATTTTGTACTAATTATATACTAGCAAAGTTATTACTTGGGATAAGCTAAAAATAGGTACTCCATGTTTACCTGTATATGGCCTTTGAAAATACATAACGAAACTTGCTATATAAATGCAATTTGTATACTAGTGTACAGTGTACAGGCCTAATTCGTTCTTTATTTTGCCCTTCCATATGCACATGTATTATAATGGATTCAAAATATGGAATACAAACTTCGGTGATATATTTAAAATTGGAATTTAATTACAGGTAAACTTATCAAGTGTATTAGTTATTGCACGTGGGTGTATGTTATGTGCAAGTAGGAATGTTGTGCATTTTCGGGAGCTCTTGTCATTAATTTTTTTTAAAAACGTGCGTCCTTAATTCTTTTATGGGGTTTCTGGCTTAAATGGTACAAATGTACACATTTTAATTTTTTACCGTCAATTAATGCTTCTGAGACCGGCAACAAGTTTAGGAACATACTCGTAGTTATGAACATATATAATCTCCAAAAGTGAAGTAATTTTGGCCAACTAAACTGTTATTCTCCTACATCCTACACATATCATTCCGTATTTACATTCTATCACAATATATTTAGATTCTATAGTTAATTAAATAAACATATTCCATTTTATAGTAACATTTTAGATTTCGCAACAAGCAATCAAAATTTGGCATTTTATTTCCACGTAATTGTGAAGATACACAATTTCCTTCATTGAGTTTACCGACCTTTAAATAAAACGCTTTAATGCTGAAATTGACTCGCAATTGTTGATTTTACGGCAGTATTTCCATTGTAATTCATATGAAATCAAACTGCGACAAGTATAAACAGTAAACAGTATTCTCGAAAACATGAGGTTTTATGTTTTCAAATTAAACGAAAATTTCAAAAAAATAGGTTTGCTAGCCAAATGTTAGCCTTCTAATACGAAAATTGATACAATTCATCTGCAAAGTTCGAGTGGCATTTCATCATGACAGTGTACATTGTACATATATGTAGATTGAAATCAAATTAGAATATTGGCCAATATTACAACATTGGTTTAATTTCAAAATGAACTCTCTGGTTAAAAGTATGATATTATGTTCTTACCTATCAGAATAAATTTTAAAATGCGAATTTAGAAAGTATCCATAATCAACAAGTCATTGAAACCAATTTTACATAAACCAATCATTAAAACATGGGATAGGAATTGTTGGATTCAAATGGTACACCATAACTAACCGCAATCATACATTTTATCTATTTACCAGCCAGTCGGCTCAAAACTCAAATCTCAAAGACAACCTGTTAACCCGCGCATCCCTATACAGAAAGCGAACGTAAATAATTCTCATGGAGTACCAATGCTCTATAGGTACGTCAAGCTTTCTCTGTGACGGTGTATGTGAGCTTTCTCCATGCCGTTCTTGCTCTCTCCAAATTTTCTGTGCAGATATGATTCCATATTTACTGTTTACTCTAGAGTTAAAGCCCAACTTGTTTGTATTGCCAGGTGAGCACATATTTGAGGATGTCGAAAACGTAGGCCTCATACGTAAAATACCTACGTGAAGCATGTAAATATCCCATTAAAGAAGGGAAGCACGAAAATGAAAGCCCACAGGTATTTGTTCTCATACTGATACACTGATACACCTATTATGTACATTGTAGATTGCAAACGATGGACGACACACGATACCTGCCAACAATATTGGATGGTAACCTTTTTACTTAAATAGGACTGCCATTTGCGGGCTTATGCTAGAAACACATACATATCTACATACACACAAGTTACCTAAGGTCCTTTTTAATTCCTTTAATCTAACTACCTTATAAGGCCCATAAGGGCGGTATTTGCTGTTCGACATTTGGTCTACTTGTCTGGAGTCTACAGATAATATGCATGTAAACTCCCAGCGAGCTGTTTAGGATGTACTTTTACTTACTTTTTCCTTTATCTAACACTATAATAAAATCCGTATCCGTGCGTGCGTCCCATGCCCACAAATCTCTTGGAAAACTAACGACGGCCAATCTCTTGGAAAAATATTTCCCCTATTTATTGAGGTCACTTTTCTCCCCCATTTGTGGAGGTTTCTTTTCTCCCCTATTTATGGAGGTCTCTTTTTTGCTCTATTTATTGAGGTTGCTTTTATCCCTGTACAAAACAGCAACCTGGGTATAATATGGAGAAAAAAGGAACCTCTGTAAAAATGGGAAAATAGCAACCGCAACACCACGGGATAAAAGCAAAATTAAACAGGAGAAAAAAGCAACCTTATAGTAATCGGCCTTAATTATATTTTCACTAGGTTAGCCGTGGTTTAGGTTGCTTTTCCCTCTCTACTTTTAGGTTGCTTTTCCCCCATAAATTAGGACTGCTATTTCCCCCGTGTTAATTACCCCTATTGCCTTCTTTGCTATTTTTTCCAGAGGCACAGCCTATGCCTCTTCTGTATTTTAAGGCTGCTGTTTTTCCTCACCATTCAGAGGGAAAAGAGCAACCTTTATGCACAGGGAAAATAACGGCATTGAATTGTTGGAGCAAGGGATCATATAGAACGGGAAACGTATAGAAGGGAAGAGTTTAACATGACAAACGGAGAGAAGTGCAAAATGGCATAAAAATGAAAAGAACGATGTCGAATAAGTAGGGAAAAGGAAGACCTCAAATTTAAAGGGGAAATGAACACATCGAATCAATTGGGGAAAAAGTGGCATTGATTAAATAGTGGGGAGGAAGGACGACTTGGAGCAAGTTGGCAAAGGTGGGAAAAGTAAGACGTTGAAAAAATGGTGAAAAACCTGAAATCAGGGAAATAACGAAAAGTATGACGCCTTATAAACGGGGAGAAAAACAATTTTGAGCATGATATCCAGAAAGGTGACTGCTTTCAAATAAACAGGGACATTATTGACTTTTGTTGTTGTTGAGCCGTCGTATGACTGTTTATCTATAATTTTTATAATCCCGTCATATGACGGGCCTCCGTACTAGTGTATGTATAAAAGACAAGAATTTCGAATCGTACGAGTACATACACATTATAGTCCAAACTTAACTTGCCCTGACTACCACCTTTAACATTTACGGGTACAGTTTTAAAAACACCGTACATAAGTACAGATGTAAATATAGGTACATGTATGCGGGCGCTCACGTATTTTGTGTGGATCAATCCAAACACACATAATATAACACATGTAGGTACAATATGTTTCACATCCATTTAAAGTTTGAAGTGATGATGAGCCATTTATTTAATCTGCCGTGTCCATATACATATAGTACAAGTATTATACATGCAGTTAAACTAATCTAGTTTTTGCCAGGGGCTTATAAACTCTAGAAAATCTAGAAATTCTGCAGGCACAATATTCTTCTAGGTAGTTCTCTCAAGTGTAGCTTCTCACTTCAACCAGGCATGCAGGAGCCATGAAAACTTTCAAAGTCATGAAGGTAAGTAAAAAGAGAAAAAGATTCCTGTCAACCCGAGACTAGAAAGCAAGTGTGTATAATGTACACTGCAGATTGTACATGGTGGATGAGTAAAAGAACCCCAAACCGAACCTTGTCACTTTCTCTCCCTCTCTTCTCTAAACTTTTTTATGGAAAACTCTACATAAAGGAACTTTGGAAATTCGAAACTTTTTTTGTACATTTCAGTCCAATTTTTGAAATTTCACATAATAAGATCCCCTGTGCACTATACATATACACAATATGAACATAATGTACTGAATATAATATACCTACATATATACGCATGTATATTACATAATACATAATATTATTGCACACGTTTGAATTTCTTCCATGTTGAAACGAAAACTGTTTTGAAATGAGTTATTTTCAAAATTAAATAAATCATGGAACACGTAGACAACATTCAGAATGAATATTATATAATGCTGTGTAACCCAATACGTATAAAGTTGAATATTTTTCATCTTACCTGTATAATCTCTATTATTATTGTTATTATTTTCTTTGAAGTATAGCGACTGTGGCTTCACTGGATATAGATGGATGATGATGAGATCCTCTACGTTACTTTACTTTACTTAGGTTGAATCTGAATCTGCGAATCTTATTCCTAAAATAGTCCGAGCTGTTTACAACTCCAGTCTCCAACAGTACAATATATAGAGTGCAATACTGCAATACTATACAATACAATAACATGTATGTACTATAGTTCAAGTTTGTATTATTATTGTTTTTCAGCGTCCTCTAACATTATATATCGCTCAGCCATGGTTTTATTTTCCTTTTCTTTGTAACTTGATCGCATAGACATCGTCATATTAAAAAAACAAAGTGAATAACAAAAGTAACTAAACTTTACTGTTTACTAGTGAAATTTGTTTTTCAAGTACGAGCCCAACTACATAACGAGAGCAGATACAACCAAACATGTGCGTATATATTATAGACAATAAAGAAGCGACATCCAGTTTCATGAACCTTTTATTTTGGGTTGCCAAATTCTTCTTCCTTCTCCCTCTCTGTCGTCCTCTTTGCTTTCAGTGTATTAGTAAACTGGAAAAGACGCTTCGTCAATGGTGTGCAAACACAGCAAGAAAAAACTGTATAATGGTTTCAGATAGTTCAGAAGGAAATTCGTAAGTAAGTATAACTGTATTGTAACGTCTCTCGCTCTCGTCCTCCCTTGTTGCTCTTACAATTCTATTCCAGAGACTCAGCTTGGTGTGCTGTATGCTGTACAATTGTGGCTTCTTGTTTGCTGCCAACCGTTCCACAAGAAGAAAACATAGAAGAGTAGAACCAATAGGATACTCTTGAGGTCCAATCTCAGTAGGTACACAAACTTATTCAGTCACAGCCACAGTTATACTCAAGTATATATATTTGTCTATATAGGGGACATGTGAGAAGAAGAATAAAACGTTTAATCGTAAACAGCAACTGAGACTCTACTATAGAGCTTGATGCACCATGTCTAGGTATATATCTATACAGTACAAGCTGAAATACTTTCAGTTTCAATGTCACTTCCTTGGTACAATATTTTTGAATTATGAACTTGTCAATTTTAATTATAATTATCGTTACAATTGAGTCTATTGTATTATAATTGGACTATCTTTCTGGTGAATGCTACAATGCATGTAAGTAGTCCAAGTGATTCTTTAATATGTTCAACAGTCTCAAGCTATGTTGTATAATATAGTTCTTTCTTTGTTGAACGACTGTATAATGGTTGATACAATGGGTAGAACTTTAATAAACTGTATACAACGAACTACTGCCAATATAGAATGAAAAAAGGAGACCTGAAGGAAGATTCAGATTTTTTTAACCAGACTAGAGCCCACCAGCACTCAAGCACAACTGTCCAACTTTGAATTCTCAATCTACTTTATATATCGAATATACAGACAGAAACGGAGGCAGAAAAAGAAAGAAAGGAGACAAGGAAAGAGTTAGGACGGCGGAACACACGCGAGCAACCAACATATATGTACATATGTACATGCACACACATGCTGTAGTCCAACATCAATTCGGGTAACTTTCTCTCTCCCTATTTTCTCGGGAAAGCTCGGCTTGACTTGACTAGTATAAAATGCCAAATGATGATGAATTGAATTCTAAATCAGAATTCTTCTAGTGGAAAGGGGACTTCTTCTTTCTTAGAAAACAAGGTTTCGGTACATGGAATTCGGCAATAATACCTGAACACGCGGGTTTCCTTTTTTCGTGCTTGACAGCATATGCAAATAGTATGGAAATTGTTGATACTATGATTGTGCGGGCACAGTGAGTGAGCCAAAGACCAAAGGTTCCACAACATGTAGGTACATGAAAGATTGTGTACACAATGTTTGCACGCGTACTCTACGACGGAATATATATATGTACAGTAGCTATGGCCATCGTGACAAAAAGATCGAAAAGTTAAACCCTCAGGGTCTCATATCGTTCCTTTTGG
>JAQIVE010002589.1:0-19334 GCA_034698285.1 Sminthurinus bimaculatus | reverse complement strand
CCTTAGGAAAATTATAATAGTGAGCTATCGTAGTCGGAAACATTGGTCCGTCGACCTACCTGAACCGGTATCTGAAACACAGTCATGGCCCGGCTGAGACCTATTGACCTGTCAACGGGACTTGTGTGCAGCGTGCAGCTGCCTAAATTGTTATGTGTAAATTGTCCCTTTGGTCAATTTACGGGGTGGAGGAAATGTGGCTGAGTACTTGACTACACTACATTGACCAGCTGGACTCTACCTGCTTCTGAGGAATTTTCTGTGGTGCCGCAGTGGGGATATGGAGCCGGATCGGATTGAAAATAGCAATGGGGAAAAAGGATGGTAGTTTGGGGAATCAAAACTTTGAATCAGGACTGCAGCAGGGAAAATCTTGCGATTATTGCAAAGAAATATGATCCATCAAAATAGTGGGAAATGCACGACAATCGAGTGGGATCACAACCGCCACTGCAACCTTTGCTGAACCCTTCAAACAGAGTGAACCCACCATTACAGCATGTTGCATAGGAGCAAATTTAATTTGGTTGGTCTTTGGTGGCAGTGCTGTATGAAAATGGCCGTCGTATCGAGTTTTTGGCAAAATCATGCACATTTCACAGATAAGTTCGAATGAAAGTTGTTTGAATTTGGATTGAAAAATTAATGTAGAATGTGAACTATCAAAGAAACGACTTGATTTACATAACGACTAGTCTTGCATGAGGCATGTTATGCAGTTGGTCTAGCGGGCAGTTTAGTACTGGTGCCTTCACAAGCGGATTCGGTTTGTGCCCTGGCCAGGTACATAGCGGAGACGCTTTGAGGAGGTCGGGTGCTGGGCTGTCCGCGTCTCCTGTGTAATGTGTTATGTAATACACTACATAATACTTTTACATGTTTCTTGTATGATGTATGTTTTGAGCCTTTGTGAATTGATTTGAATTTTTACGAGTGATTTTGAATTTTTGACATAAGGTTTTGAATTTTGACATGCGTTTTTGAATTTTGACAAGAGTTTTTGAATTTTGACATGCGTTTTTGAATTTTGACAAGAGTTTTTGAATTTTGACAAGAGTTTTTGAATTTTGAAAAGAGTTTTTGAATTTTGACCTATGATTTTGAACTGTGACATGTAATTTTGAAATTTGTTATGCAAATCGGAATTGGACAAGTGGCTTTGAGATTTAATAAGATTGCACCTGCACGTTATACTCTGTTGTTTTGACACGAAACCTGAAGGATGAGTGCTTAAGGCCAGAAAAGTACTTGATGTACTGACGCAGTTGACATTGCTACCTCATTGTGGGGGTTTGGGAAAATGTGTAGTATTGTTGAAGGACCAAAATGACAAATTTGGGAACGTGAACGGAGTATCAGTGACTTCTGACCGTAGGGCTGATGCAGCAAATACCAAGACGGTACCAATTGAACTCTTGAGGTTGGCTCGACGGGGCCACGGTGCCATTTGTCTGCATCATATGTGAATGACGAAGGGTCGTGGACACGGGTGAAAGAGACTGAGATTGACTGTGAATGACCCGAACCGATACCTTTAGGCACCACTGATATCTCTGGATCATTGTTGCATTTTGCCATTGGGGCAGAGTCAACTCTCTACATTTAAAATGCCGGATTCATTTCGGGCATTGACATGACGCACACTTTACATGACATTTTGACCCTTTGAGCCGTGTCATGTGGCTTGACAATTTGATTTAATTTTGATCGTGACATGCCTTTGTAACCTGTTGTATTTTGTAATATGTGTGGGATGGGACTTGATTGACAGAGCTGTAGTACTTTCAAGCAGCCTTTGTTCTTTGACGTGAATCATGACCTTTGACAGTAGTATAGGACTTTGACATAGGTCAATGACATTTGGCCATGGGTCGATGTGCCGAGCAATTAACTGTACTAAGATCCCGCCAGGATCGTCGCCGCCGTGGCCCGCCAGGCCCAGAGTACATAAGGTTTTGCGCTCAGCATCGATTGCGGGTGAAGCGCCGGATCGATTGAGCTCTAGATCCAACTTCACCCCATGCCGCCAATTCGAGTGGAACAAGCCGCCATTGCATGTCTGCCGAATGCCATTTTTGTACACCTGATTGCCAGTCAGTGTGCAGCCTGTATCTTGACATGACCATTACAATTTGACACATTGTAATTTGACTTGACCTATGACGTTTGAGAATGATCTTAGGTTCCTCCTGACCTTTGAACTTTGCGAATGCTAATTTTGTTGAACTATGAGACATAATAAACTTTTGTATACCATTGACCTTTACAGTCTATGATAGCCTTCATTAATTGACATTTTGAATTGCTGAGATTTTTTGTAAAATGTAAAAATGACCTTTGACCTTTTTTTTGCGATATTTTCTAACACAATATTTGACACTCATTTTATTATGATTTGACATGTTTTCGGGAATTGGAAATTTGGCCTGGAATACCCTTCAAGGACGAAATGCATGGTTGGACCTTGGATTAAAGTTTCATCCTAAACTATTAACTGGGTGTGGCGCTGACTGGTGATGACCTATGGCTTTTTCCCACGGGGTTTTTTAATGCCGGGTCACTCCTCAGTCAATTAAGCAAATCAAGAAACGGATGTAAAATGTAACAACGGACAAGCGCAACCCAAGAATTAGTAAATTGACCGGCGTCAATTTACAGGGGGAGGTAATGGTTGCGCTAGTAACTGCGCTAGCGACAAGACAAAAACAAACAACGACAAAGCCGGCAAATAAACAAAAGTCGAATGGCCATTCCAGTACCCATCAGACCCAGCGCGGGATAATCAAGAAAGATGGACTTGATTTCATGACCTGACGAGTGACCTCCACTAATATTATTATTATTATTGCATAAAAGTGTACAATAAAGCCAGAATTATTATGGCACTTGAGCCAACGACACGTAAAAGAGAGTTCCTTCATTTTCCGAGTAAAATTATAATGCGTGAGCTATCGTAGTCGGAAACACATGCCTTTTTTATGTTCTATTGTATTAGATAAACGGCACAGGTAAAAGACAGGAGAATGCTTGCCTCTCACGTTCTTCGTCGCGAGACGAGAAAACAGTAGAAAAGAATAGGAGGAAAGGCATTAAACCCTCTTTAATTACAAGTCGGTAAAAAATTACCAAAGCTTAAAGTTTCGAGGAAAGCCCAACATGGAAGGGGGATTTTCTGGTTCGTCAACTAATTTAGAGGAGAGAATTTGTCAGAAGGAAGGAAAAGCTCGGAGAAAGTTCCTCCATCTGGATCTTGGTATACATATGTAATATGTATGTACGTATGTATGTATGATGATGCTGGAAGAGCAAGGCGAGGAACGCTGTAGATACTAACAAGAAAGTAGGCCTAAAATCACGCCGCCTAATCTACGGTATAAAATGTAATGTTAATGGCCCACGTCTTTTCCCCTACTATTATACCGCATTTTTTTGCCATTTTTCTTTTCAGAAATTTTTATCCTCCCTTCATTTTTGCGGTTTTTAAAAAACAGCCAAAACTGGAAGAAACCAGAAAAGCGGAAAACAAAGTCCTGGTGAAGTTTGTGTATTTGATTTTGTGTATTTCGTTGACGACATGAAAACATGACCCAACTTACCGAAAGGTGAGGATGGTGAAGGGTCGATAGGATTTGTGACTTGTGTGATCCCTCATCGGCTTTCCCCAAAAGTCGTTCTTAAAAATGTCCCAAACGCTGTTCTCGCCCGTCACATCTCCGTTCGTCTTAATGGCACTTAAGTCGTCGTGGACAAAGTCCCCGTTGAAGGAGTTTACATAGGAAATCACACAGGTCAATATCACAAACAGATAGATACACCGACGAGTTCTACACAATTTCCACAGAGCAGAGGAAGAAGATGACCAAGAACTTGAATCATTTTCACAGACCCAACTCGTGTTATGAACTTTGCCATAGCTACCACAGTAATTATTATTTTGACTATTGTGATGCTTTATTCGATGAAGCTTCCGACTCTCAAAAGAGCTGTTACACTTTACATTGACATTGTTGTTAAAGTGATTGTTATTGTTAAAATGTTGGCGTTTATTAAAATTGTATGAAGACGAGTATCCATATGACGACACCGAAGGGGAAGCCGGGGAAAAATTGTAACTACTACCATTATTATTTGTACCGTGAAACCCTTTTCTTTTGTGACCACGCTGATGATGGTTGTGATGACCTGTCATACAACCATCCGATCGGTTTCGACGGTTGAAATCCCCAACTTGGTCCTCATTCCAACCACCACCACTTTTGGTCATCTCCATGGAGAACAAATGACGAAAGGTCGTCATTACAAATTCTGCAGTTACAGGACACTCAAATAATACAAAATTCCAGGGAATCAATGAAAATTTTCACACATTGTAACTTAACTAAACAACCAAAAGCTATTTGTGCTTTCACTCCACTTCCAAATTTTTAGTTTACATTCCAAACTTTTCTTCCACTGAAATTCTTTCTTTGTTCGTGAGAACTGTTTCACGAAAGAAACTATTCAAAACTTTCGATTTTCCATATTTTAAAACTGAATAAAGAAACTGCGTAGAGACAAAAGCCGATGGCTGGATCTCTCTCAGCGGTCGATTACCAACTAGAGAAATTTCTGCAGTGTAAACTGACTTGAGCCTTTGACTTTGGCTTCGATTTCTGCTTTTCGGCTTCTTTCCTTTCCTCTACTAGACTCGACTCACTGCTGCTGAATTGAATGACTGTATATGACTATATGACTCTCTCGTTCTAAGAGAGCCGTTGCCACTGCAAGTTAAAGTTGGCTCTTTGGCTCTTCTATGTACATATGCAATGCAACCTTTCGTTGGTGCTGTTTGCCAGTTTTGGTTTGGTTTCTTCTCTTGCAACTTCTCCTTCTCAACTGACTTTCTCTGTTTTCCCGTCTCTCTTTCTCGTTCCCTTGCTCGTCCGCTCTGTGAACCCGCTTCATTTATTCTGAATGAGCGTCTGCGTATCGTATCGTAAGTGGTGGTGTATAGTGCTAGTGCTAGTGGTGGTGGTGGTGGAGAACTCCGTTCCAGGAATCCATGTGTCTACAGTCTACGTGCTACAGTGTATGTTGTATGCTCTCTTTCTCTCACGCTGACTCCCAATGTTGATATGTGGATGTCTCTCTGGTTCAAGTTCTACTTTCACTCTCATGCTCCTTCCATACATTTATAGCTAGGATACATACTTAAGTGTGTGTGTGTGTGTCTATATCAATGTGTGAGGTTGAGATGAGTCCGATGTGAAATGCGAATGTAACAAACACGCTCGGGTCATGGTGGGAAGTGAGCGAGAGAAAGAACGAGAGAAGTCGAGATAGATAGAGAGAGAGTCAAAAGCATCAAAAGCATAATAATTACTCTCGCTTATTAGTTTCATTGTGAAACATATGCCAAGCAACATTTCAACTTTTAATGATGCCAAACCAAAGGCGAGCGCAAAGTGAAAAGAGACTCTGTTACTTACCATTGCGAAACCTTTTGCAACTCCATGAAGTGTACGTACGCCGTACGCATACTGTACTGTGTTGTTCTATTCGTATACCATACCAGATAGATACATGCATCAAATACACCATAAAATACCTTGGATTCGGGAAAATGGAGAGCAAAGTAAAGGACATACACTTGTATTGCACTGCATGAGGGAGAAGCATACGGAGAGAAGGCAAAGGTGGGAGTCACAAAGAAAGAAAGAAGGTGGTAGCATTTCTTCCGTGTTATTTTCAATTAGTCACTCATTCTTCATGTACATCTTTCATAACGTTAACGTCCTCTTTTAGTCAAGGATGTCTTGCGCCATGTCTCGTCACTATCTTTTATAACTATAATATAACGCAATAATATGTTCTACATTTATCTGAGGTTCAGCTTTGATTCACACGCTCGTTCATACTAAATTTGATTATGGCGCAAGACTTTGAGGCTGAGGTTTTTGGAACGGAATAAAATGCTGAGCTTCGAAACATTTGCTGCGCAATTACACCGCGGTTTGAATTAATATTTTAAGAAAACCTTGTCTTGGCTTCATAATTATATTTACAAATTATTCGTTGAAATCTTTCAAATTAGCGTTCTATCTATTGATGCAACAATTGTTCTGTGTAAAATCCAGGCATTTTTAAAGGAATAATCGGACGAGATAAAACTAATACTCTTCGAGGAAGTTAATTACAATAGATGAGGGCACAGAAAAGCAGGAACAAGAAATACTGAAACTTTTCTCATGCCGTTGATTATTATGACGGTCAACGGAAACGGGGCAAAGTTGAAAGAGTTAAAAGGCTTGCCCTAAGGGATTCTAAACGATACATACATACATACATGTCATACGACATGTATGTATGCATGTATGTAAGGAAGGACCAGAATTCGGGATGAAAAACTTTGCGATTTCTCGATATATATGTATATGGTATACACTATTTATACCCTACCGTATACATACGTACACAGAGTTCAAGCCCAAGCCCAAGCAGCTAATGGTAACTGCTCGCTAAAAGCTTTAAGCATTAAAAGCAGGGCCAATTTTGTGAAAACAAGTCCGTGTATTTGTGTATGTATGTGTGTGTGTGTGTCTTATGGGAGAAAAAAGTTTAAGCATTCATAAATTAATTTTGATTGGAAAGTTGGCTGGCCATTGCGCGATTCAAAGGATTATTGGCACAAAGACAAAGACAGAGACAAAGACGAGGCTGACGTGAGTTTGGCGTTGGCTTTTACTCCAGCCTTGGCATTGGCACCACAGTCATATCATATTCGCATTCCTCCCTCTCTCTCTCTTGCTTCTATACTTACTACTAACTAACGGAGTTGGCCGGCGAGCGGGGAAATCGTAATCACGACATGCAAAAGTCAGAGTGGTATATTGTACCGTAAATCCATGTGGGTAACAGTAACATAACATGTAATGTGTATTAACATTGCGTGGCCCAAAGTCATGAGACCTCACGATGGCACTACCACGGCTCACAACCCGCAACCAGCACCGCTGGCTCCTGCCCTCACTGACCAGCATTGGACTATACACATACATACTGATACTGGTGTCCAAAAAACGAAGTATATCACCATAACATTATATGTATCTAACGGTATAAAAAGAACAAGCCAAGAGGCCAAGTCCCGCTTTCACTTTGGCTTCAGCCTGATGATGTACATCATAAATTACAGTGGCAAAAATGTGTCGGTGCGAATCGTCTTAATCGCTTTGAAATGAACAAACGAGTCGTCTGTAACGAAGCTTCCTGGTTTTTGAACGAAAAATCCTAATCTTATCTGTCCAAGTCATTTGCGGTTTATTATGGAGGTTTTAGTGTCAAAAGAAACTTTGATCTACTAAACAAGAATATCAATATTAAAGGACTGGTACTGAAGAAACTTGCTCAGTTGTCTTTAACTTTATGCTGCAAACTTAAGCATGTGTGGGTGATTTTTCAATTTTTAAAAAAAAATAAGATCACTTGAATAGAGGAGAAAGGTTTTGGTTAAAAACATTCTAGTTTGCTCACAGACAAATATCTCCTACAATATGGTGAAATGCTTTTGGTCCTGAGTCTTAATATTAAAGTTGATAATATAATGGATATTTAAAGCTGTATTTTGAATTAAGTGTGCGCCAAGGGAATGAAATGAAGAGTTGATGACGAGCTAATTACAAGAGAGGGAGGGATATATGATAAAGAGAAACAGAGAAAGTGGCTGCGGTTGGATCCGTCGAATGTGATTTTGAATCGAGCTTTGATGTCAGTCAGTCAGTCAGTCAGTCATTACAGACATTACAATACAGATTCACAGATGTCTGCCTCTAATGTGCAGTATTACCGCGTTCATCATCATGATGATCATCCTCCTCATCTGGAGTAGTTTGTGGCGTTGACGGGGATCATCAAGCGGGGCTTGGGAGTTGATGAGCCGTAAAAAGTAACGAGGAATACATGCAGACAATATTTGTATATTTCTCCTTGTAGTTGTGTCTGTATTTGAGTTGCTAACGTATGCGATGTATATTGCTGCAATACCTAATACACAGATCTACATATGTGCGTAGTTCGATATTTTGTTGACTCTTTCATAACATTATACACTACAAGTAAGTGTCAGTATATAGTGCATCTTACTCATCTTCAGTCAATCTCAATCTGCTCAGTGTTAAGAGGAGGTTGAAAGCTCCAGTAAATATTAATCAATAGCTACTTTTGAATATATAGAGAGAAGAAGCTATCTCGAATGTCTAGCTCCTTCTATGTACATTGTACATATTGTATCTCCATGTATATTGCTACTTTCATATTTCTCTGTTATTCTGAAATCGCAATCGCTTGTGCTCTTCATTTTCACTATGTGTTCCGTCATCATAATCGCTGTGTGTGACTATACAGTATACACTATACACTAAACACAGTGAAAGCTAGCTCTGCAATTCTGCCGTGATTTGGCTCCTGATTACACACAGCACACAAAGTCTCGGCTCAAAGTCACAGTCATAGTCATAGTCATAACCATGCTGCTCACTATCATCAAGTCATCTGTCTATTATGAAGATGAGGATGCGGATGATGACGATAATGATGATGTCATGACTGCAACCACCCGCCATCCAACAAACAGTCTAATCATTTGAAATTCAGCATCATACTTTACACTAATCAACTACCCGATACTTGAACCAGCATATCTCGCTGGCTGACTTGATTTTCCGCAAGAAAGTCGGCTCATTCTCGTCTTCATCCATATGCATAGAGAATCTGTAGAATCTATTCATGTCAAAAACAAAGATCGCTTGCGCTTTACGACAATTCTAACTCTAACAAGGAACCCATTTTGTTGGCTGCATAAATTGGGTTTACCGTGTTTGTCATTCCACAACAATAAAAATGTTGTTCAAAACCCAATCATTTCCTCTGCATACAGGTTTTGACTATATGCTTTGATTAACGAAAACCTCTATGCGTTTGTCTTTCAAAATTTGTAATAATTTGCATTTTCCATAATTTTACATTTTGTTAGTTGTCAAGAAAACTTTCATTTGGGCTTCTAATAGTAAAGCTCTTGTGTAACTACATATATTATGACATTTCCTACAAGCAATAAAGAAAGGACGCTGAAATCTCCCTTGAATTACACTTTGAGTTTAAGCTCGCTGCATTCTCACAGTGGGAAAGAGAACGAGAGGAGAATTCAAATAATGGTACCTGTGGTATTAAACATTGTATGTATACAGTATACATAGTTGGAATGATGAAAAGAAGGAGGGGAAGTGGAAGGGAGGAAAGATATAGACATATTTTTACTGTACAACTGTACACGTTGTCCACGTCCTGGTGGAAATATCGTTCAAAGTAGATGAAAAGAAGAAAGAAAGAGTGAGAAAGAGAGATAGAGAGAGAGAAACAGAGAAATAAAGAGAGAGAGAGAGGCAAGCAATGAAAATAAATGAGAGTAGTGTACTCTGAGTATTAAAAATGTTTTTGTAGGCCTGGCACGAGGTTTTGGAATTATGGATGACTTGATATTACGAGGTCATTAGCCGACATTGGTTGCCCAATATAAGTCTTTAGCTCCTCTTCTCCCCTTGCCATTCTCTCTTTCTTTCTATTCTCTCTCTCTCTCTCTCTCTCTTTCGCCATCGTCCAACAACAACCAAAGCCAAAGCCAACTAACACTCCTCTCCCATGTATATTCCAACAGTCATACATCCACTCCAAATTATGTCCTCCCTTCCTTTCTCTCTAAACCTTGCGAAGTGTGCCCATTTAGCTTCACAACTCACCTCAATTTTCTCTCGCTCTTTCTCTCGTTGGATACATTCTATTCTACATACAATACATACATTCATACGAATGCATTATGGACCTTTGACACAAACTAAATCATTTACTTTGGCTTTTGAGATGTTCTAAATATACTCTGTTGTTCTTATCCAACTTTATATATAGATTCGTCGTCTTCTTTTAACCTGTCACAATAATTAAGCATAAAAGGAAACTGGTAGTGGTTCAAGAGCTTGCAAAATATTTTATGAAAAATTCACGATTGTTGGCCTAACTGTAAAAGCTCTCTCGTTGTCAGATCCATGCATGTTTTAGCGAAGGAACTGGGCCGAACTTTTCCTCACGCTCAAGCTGCATATCACAAAAGAATGAGAGGAGAATGGAAAGTACATACACAGTATACATACAAGAGAGGAACAGAATAGAGAGAAGTACAGAAGAGCGGCGCGTTTTCCTAATTTTGCCAAATCTATAGAGCATGGCGTGCTTGGAAACATTCCTGATTCATGAAGAATTCTATTCTCTGCTCTTCCCTTCTCTCCTGTACTATGTATGTTTGGTGCTTTCGGTACAATTCCGCTGTCCTCTGTACAATACAGTAACAGTATACAACACAGTTGTCTTTCTACTCCCTTCATTTATTATGTGAGCATATACATTATACATACATTATACATAGGTATACATGGACTTGAATATTATTCTTGGTGAGACATCCTTGCATATGAATATGTAATGGGGCAGGATATATTCTAATATTGTACAATATCATTCAATGTAGGTTGTGTATTGTGTATGGATGTGAACGATAATGAGTATATGGATTGTGTATGTATACAGTACATACATCTTATATATGTATGCAGGGCTACACAGCAATTCACTCGTATTTAAATGTGCCTCAGGAGCTCCAGCTTCAATTTATGAACGTCCATGAATAATTAGTTCCCTTTGTGTCTCTAAACGATACGACATGGCCAAAGTACTCCAAGTTGTACACAGCACAAGTATTGTAGAATATGTATACATGAAACAGCATATGATGATGGTGAAGCTACTGTGTGTATGTGCTTCTGCTGTTCCTTCTTTTGCTTTCCTCCTACTGTAAAAACACGGGCACACATACATATAAATACATCCGCTAGTTTGCTGGATATTTTGCAACCATCACTTTCTCCATGGATTACTCTCCACAACGCAAATCCAAATCTACGCCGCAAGCTGGAGAAATTCACAATACTCTGTAATATATTTCAGTCAAGGTTTGCTCATAACATTGGATCTGGATATGAGGACCTGGATACGTTTTGGTACTCATATTTATTGCACAATTTGTTCGCCTAATGTCATATCCCCCGGTGTCTTCATCATCATGACGAGGACGATGGCAGTGACAGTGGCGTATATACATAAATATGTACAATGTACATACTTTGTTATTAGTTAGGAGGCCTATGTGAAATTATACCATATTATATGAGCTTTTGCTTTTGCAATATATCTGTATCATACATGATATAAAAGCCAAAATGTGGCCAACAAACATCTCGAAATTTCTTTCATATCTTTTGCATGACTCGCTCGACGAGTGGGCGTAATGTCCTCAAATCTTTCTCCCATTTTTTCAGTACCGCAAAAAAGTTACACTAGTAGACATAGTTTGCAATGTACAAATGTGCGTAGGTTTTTGATTTTACTGTCTACCTTGTTTTTGGTACAAGTTGCCAGATTTTTGTTATTGTTTTAACAAAAGTACGTTTAGGATTTTGTAAACTGGTCAAATTTTCTATTTACTCTTTATTTGTTAAACATTAGTAATTTAAATACGCATTTGAAAAGAAAACGGGAAACGTTGTGGGTGGTAAAAATCATTTTAGTACACAGCTACAGTTGTATCGAGCTCAAGTATTTGTATGTATACGCAGTACGCAAGTTGTGTAGGTGGATGTCCTAAAGCTGGATTGAGGCTTTCAAATCTCGCTGGAAGTCCAGGCTCAAAAATTGCAAGATAATATGAGTAGCATTCCACAGTGAATGGTGAATGGTGCATGTGCTTGATATTTGAGCAAAAAATGTACAGATACACACGTACAAAGTATCTTTTTACAACGTACAATATTTTCTAGATGGCTGAGCACTCCTCCGCGGACTCTTGCCATTTGCCCAACAATGCACTATCCTTTATGTATATCCAATGGACAATATGGAGGATGACGACGGCAGTATTCATTCACATTGTATCGTATTGTATTTTTGTATTCTGTATTTCTGTATACGGTGGATACACTGTAATATTTTGTACAGATTGTAGTGTACACGTACAGCGTACCGTGTACTCTGTAATACACAGTCGCCTTTTCACTTTCTTGCCTCATTTTGTCCTGACATTTTTCTCCTGAGCATGAAATCGACCTCTCTGCTCTCATCAGTTGTAATACCCTTAACAAGAAGAAAAACTTTCATTTCCATTCCAATTTTCCATAGTCGATGCACAAAGTCAATGCTTTTGCTTATACTCTTGCTTTTGCTTGTACTCTTGCTTTTACTTTTACTTTCCCTGTTTTTTTTCATACGTGTTTCATACGCAAAGATTTTGAGAGTAGCAAAATAAACTGTACAAATACCAATTCTCAATTTCACATTTTTCCTGGCCATGTATCGCATCGCATCGGCTAGTGTTGAAAATACTGTTGATAAAATGCTCACTTACAAACATCATTTTTTGATATTTTCTTTTTCTCTTCTAGTGCAATTTTATGGAGACAAACTGTAGCTTTTGCCGAAACTCCAGCTCATTCTCCAGTCCAAACTGGAGGACTTTGGAGCGAAACGAACAAATTACGGAGCAACTAAATCGTGAGTAGTGAATGAATGTTTTCTTAAGCCTTTTGAGTCTCGAGTTGGAGTCCTGGGCTTTGGCTGTGACGTTGGCTTTGGACATTTAGTAGAGCGTGGAGCGTAAAGGGAACGGCCAAACAAAAGTTTTTGAAAAACCCATGAGCAACCAACAGGGCTTCATCTTTTACTAAATATTTGTACATATGTATGTACAAATACATACACTGTGTGTACACTCTGTACTCTGTACAAAACTGCATAATATATTATTTTTATACATTTTGCAGCCGTGCTACCGGAACCGCCAAGAAAAACCCAGCCAAGAAAAGAACCAAGCCAAGCCAGACCGAGTCAAACCAATTCATACCAAAATGTACAGATATTAATAATAGCTGAGGAATTCTGGGCCTCATGCGTACATAGATGAAAAAACCCGCGGAAAATACGGATGTAGAGCTATAGATGGATGTATAGTATGTAGTCATAGCCAAAGTTGAAGTCAAAGCATCAAACTGCGGCTTTCTCCTCAATTTTTTGTAGGTACACAAATATTCGACTCGCGTACAAAAACAGTACGGCAAAAAATCTGTAGAGACAGCGAATGGAAGAAAGTTTCAAACTGGAGGCAGCGAAAGACGACCATGCCAATGATGATGACGATGATGATGATGGCGACAATGATGATAATGAAAGGAAAAGATCGATTATTCATAGTCAATCTTGTGCCACGAGCCAACTCTTTCCTTTTTACTGTGATTATTCTCGCAAATTACCAATAAATAATAATGAGGCAGAGCAGCGGGGGCAGCAAAAGGCAGTTTCCCCTTTTTTTCATCATTCTCCTCAACCATCCTCTTTGAAAAAACTCAAACGACCTTCTGAGAAGCTTGTGTATGTATAAAATTCACATATGCTTCATAGAAAAAATGCAATTCCACAAAATATACGGCCAAAAATACATCAAATGATTTTTTCCCGTGGCCGACATGTGTATAAAAGTATACAAGTACAAAAGGGAAAAAAATAACTGGCAAAGAAACTAAACTCATGTTTATGATTATGACGAATATGAATATAAATGCCCAGAAAATAATTCAAAAATCAAAAATAATTGAAAAATTGAGAAAACTTTGCTCCGCGTTGTACACAACTCATTAGCAAAAAATGACTGAGAAAAAATACGAAACTTTCCCCCGGAAAATCGTGGAAACTTTGTAGCGACAGAATGAATATATAGACTCAACTCGACTTTCTTCTCTAGGAAAACAACTAGGGAAAGTTTCAGTTCGATTAAAAATTAAAGAGCGATTCAAACTCTGAATTTTTTTGCTAAATAATTGAGACGCTCGGGCACGGGTATGGATCGCCTGTATATAGTATACCTGAAAACATGCATGGAATAGATGAAGAATATTGAAACCGGGTTTTCCATCAAGTCTGTGGGTTCTGAATAAGAAAATGGAAGGGGGACGTGAGCGTAGAAAGTAGAAATAAATGCAGACGGTTTGGTTCCCAGGTGAACTTTGAACAGGAACAAAAAAGACAAGGACGAAAAATCTTGCTGCTGGCAAAAGCATGCAAGCAATCTGCCTTGTACAAATTGCCAAGTATATAGTTGGAGTCCGCCTGCCCTGCTATGGGCAAGTTTAGTGGCTCAAGCAAGAAAAACTAACAGTGCACATTGATGGAGAAAAACTTCTTCCATACGACATTGACATTACATTTCTAAGCTCATTTCAGTGATGCGGAAAATGGTTATTGTTTCAAGCCTCCCTCATAAACGTTCGTCCATTCCCCTCCATAAGCATACATACTATCATTCAATACTTTGAAACATTTTCAAAGGAATGGACAAAAATGCCGGGTGAACTTTCTCTCACCTCCTTTTGGGGCCGTTTCACAATTCCAACAAAAATGGAGTAGCTATGTATATGCGAAAGCTGGTCAATGCACCCTTTGGATCACGGACCATGGACCACAACTATGGTCGATTGAGAGCTTGACAAATCTCTCAACTGGCTCACGATTACGTTCATGGCCTCTGGCCCTAAGCCAGTCTCCGTCCCTACATCCTCTTTATATAATCATAATATTACAGCTTTATATGATGGCACATTACCATGTGATGGGGCCAACAAGCTGAGATTTTAAACGAGAAAATTTTCCATCTTGTTTTTTAAACATTTTTTCCCAAGGATATCTCTGATGCAAAAACTTGACAACAATGACCAGTTGTAAAAATTAATTAGTTAGTTATTCAAGCAAAGCGAATATACAAAAAATGTAGCTTACCGGAAGGTGAGAATTGTAAACGGTCTGTATGATTTATGACTGGTGCGATCTCTCATCGGTTTCCCCCAAAAGTCATTCTTAAAAATGTCCCAAACGCTGTTCTCGCCCGTCACATCTCCGTTCGTCTTAATGGCACTTAAGTCGTCGTGGACAAAGTCCCCGTTGAAGGAGTTTACATAGGAAATCACACAGGTCAATATCACAAACAGATAGATACACCGACGAGTTCTACACAATTTCCACAGAGCAGAGGAAGAAGATGACCAAGAACTTGAATCATTTTCACAATCCCAACTATGAACTTGACTATTACAATTACAGTGATTTTTTATTCGATGGTGGTGATGATTGTGATGGTGTTTCCGGTCCTCAAAACCGTATTTTGTGTTCATATTATTGTTATTGTTGCTGTGAAAACCGTGACGCTTGCTGTAACTGTATGCTGACGGATATGAGGAATTTGCGGATGAAGAACAAGACGAAGAATTAGAGGAAGAGGACGAAGGATTATAATTATTTGTACCGTGAAACCCTTTTCTTTTGTGACCACGTTGGTGATGATGGTGGTGATTTCTATGATGTCCAGAGGAGTAGAATTGGCCGGGAAAACACGAGGCTTTTCTTCGGTTATGTAAACCATGACCTTGCTCATCACTCCACCCATCACCACCCCCTTTGCACATCTCCATTGAGAACAAGTGGCGGAAAATTGCCATCGTCCGATTTATTATTTTCCTAGCTAAATTCAACAATCATAACTCTAAACGTAAAATCGTCGCTTAAACATACACATTCACAATCACAGCAAATTGTATGCTCCTCATGTTTTACATGCACATAAATCTATTTACACGGGTACCATTCAAAGTTTTGCAAGTATTTTATTGTAGTTTAAAAATCTAATTGATTTTTCTTATTTGACACAAAATTTCGTCACGATTCACAATTCTGCCAAGTATTTTTTACAATGAGTCCCAAAACTGCAATCCTTTGATTAACTTTTGCACAAAATTAAAACTTGGATTCTACACATTTTTTCACACACTGAATAGGAAAACTGTGTTAATTCCTTGTGTTTGCTGCTTGTCTGCTTAGGTTTATGCCCCTGCAACTTCTCTTTCTCAACTGACTTTCTCCGTGGTCTCCTCTTTTGCTCCTCCGTTCCGTGAACCCGCTTCATTTATTCTGAATGAGCGTCGGCGCCCTGCAGTTCCCTCTGTCTGTGTATCTCTCTGTCCCTCATTCTTCGTTCTAAACCGTGTTTCCCATGCTATTCTCTGTCTTCAAAGCATTTCATTTGCTTCTTCTTCTGCTAGCCCACGAATACGATTCGCATCTGAATTTGCTTCAAGATGAGATCCAGCGAGTGCAAAATATTTCCAGAAAAGATATCTACATTCAAGTAGGTAAGGTTGGAAATAGGGGCGAGCTGTTGTAATAACTAATGTATTATTTCTGCAGTAAAACTTGGTTACAAGTAACTGCAACTGCTGTATCTTTAATCTTGAACATGGTTTGAAGATTTAAGCCTCCGAGTTTCAAGGGATAAAAGAAGTATGTTTCGCGTATTGGGTTGACTACAATCCAAGTCTACTGTACGCACCTCTACACCCATACATAAACATTATGGGTCAGTCGTAGTCGTAGCTCTAGCAGCAGGGAAGGGTCAGAAAACTGAAAACGAAACGAGAATGTTCTGGTCATATAAATACATCCGGTAGTTTTTGCACTGTGTATGTATACAATGATCATGATATTGCGAAACATGGTTGAGTGAGGCTGGAAATGCTGGTGAAATGGAACAAGTTAATGACTACGAATTAAGTGATATGCCCCGCCGACACCACAGGCTTCTTGTCCCGAATTATGGTATGTACAAATGTAAAATTTCACACAGCGAATCCCGTCTCTCTCGTCTTCATTCCTTGCTCTAAACACGTATAAATGCATGTACAAAGAAATGGCAATATTTGTACGATTCATGGATGTTTCTGTGGGTGCGGCTGAAAGATCGGTGCAGCGTTTCTACAATAGTTGCAAATTACGGGAAGCTTCAAAATTAAAATTCCTTTGATAAAAACCACAAACAATGCTTGGTCATTCCTTTTTGGCATGACATGTCTACCACTTGCATTTCCCTGACAACAGTTGAATGTTTGGCTTTCTAAATTAAAATTTCATAACAAAAGTTTATCCCAATTTCGAAAAATAGATAGAAAATTTCATCAGTACAAGCTTCCGGGGCATTTGGTATTTTCCGTCTCGCCTGACCAACGATTATTTCCATTGCCATATATATGTAATGAATAGATAGGGGTTAAGAAAAGGTCTTTTTAGCCACCACACTCACATTTTCTTGAGGTTGACCTTTACCCATCGATTCTTTCTGTATAAGTTTCATCGGATCAATAGCCATTGTGATGGTGGTTCTTACTTGAATTTGACACTCTGACCCTCAAATATCAATATCAATATAACTGTAAATGGCAGCCAAAAACTATATCTCTTCTTGTTCTTCTACTTCTGCTCCTGCTACTTTTGAGTGTGGCAGTTCTTGAGTGTATTTAATCGAGCGAATACCACCTCGAATCCACCCGCAGATCCATCCACAGCTGGCGAGTCACTTGTTGAAATATGTGGTGAAATGGAAATGGAAATACGGCGACTCTCCATATCCATATTACATGCAGATTTATGGACTTTGAACTCCAACTTTTAATATATACAATACGTTAGACATGATAAAGGGCAAAAGCCGGGGCACTCCGTCTCTTTCTCTGTCTCGGCATTACTTTGCATAAGTAATAATAATAATAAAACAAATAAAAGCATTTTGAAATATTTTATTTTAGCGAGCTCCCTTTTTCCAGAATTTAACCGGTTGGCTGGAATCAACAGAACGGATAAAATATTGAAAACTTTCCAAAATATAATGCTTGCCGACGATACAACAGAATTGATACATTTACCCAAATTCATGCATTAGTACAAAAGATACAATACAATACCATACAATACCGGTAACGGTATTTTCAAGAGATTGGGGAATTGCAACTTGCAGGAATTTTGGGAATTTGTGCAAACCGCTCAGTGGCAACTCGTTCCCATTTAATTATATTGTAAAACATCCTGATTTAGTAGGAAATACGAAGGAACTATAAACTAAATTTGTATTCTATGTATGTATGTATGCATACAAAAGTATCTCTGAAATTGGGGTCTGATCCAAAGTTTTGGGTAAACTAAAAGAATTTCAGGAGCTCCATGATTTTGCTCATAAAGTTGCCTTTGAATTTCATTTTGAGGGCCGTCATCTACTGTTTTGTGTGTGTACTGGATTGGATTGGATTGGATCGGATTGGCTTGAATTCCATTCCATTGAGTGCATGCAGCCTTACGTGTGTGTGTCTGTGTATATATATTTGTAATGCTTGTGTGCGTGTATCGTTTTCCTATAAGTACAGTTTGCGACCAAATGGATAGTTTTGAGCATGAAGCACATCTGGCTGGCTGGCTGGTGAATCGAGACTCGAGGATAACTATGTATAATGTATACTGGAGGAGACTGGAGACGGGAGAAAGTTATGTGAGATCACCCTGCGTTTCATTTCGCTGGTGCAAAAGCTTCAATTTTGAACGGAGAAATGTGTTCCTATTCCCTATTTCTATGCACGGAACATGGAACAGAACAGAACAGATGCCGTGTGCATTGTACAGTGTACGGTATGGTACGATACGGTATGCAGTATGCAGGCATCTGTATTATGTACCCTGTACAAAGCAACGCGCAGATTTTCTTTGCCTTTTGCTTATTCCACTTGGTTCTCAGTTCTGTGTGCATGTATGTATGTATGTATACAGCAGCCATCCCACTCGAAATTTTGAGCCGTTTCCCAATCCATGGCCATACCGATATCAATATCAATATTCCTCGGGAGCAGCTCGCTCCTGCCTCTTCTTCTTCTTCTCCGTCTTCTTCCTCTGCTTCTAATTCCTGAGCAAACAAAAGCAATAAAAGCGCTCTCTTTCCATACTTCCAACTGCTCATTCATTCATTGATTCATTCACCCCTGGAAAATTCCAAAACTCGAGAATTCCAAAAGCCTCAAATCTTACATTCAAACTCAATTTGCAGTGTCAATATTAGACAATCGGATTCTAATTTGTTCAAGTCTCTAAACCTATATACATTATACATATTTATTCATACTCAATGGAAACTTTATCGCATTGTATTGTATTATCGTTTGTATAATATTGAACTTTAAGGACTAGTTTTAATTCAAATTTCAGGTTGCGAAATTGCTGTTTGCAAAATCAGGATCTATTTAATGTTTTCAAAATAAACATGCTTACCCTTAGGAGAATCGGATATAAAATGTTTCTATGGTTTTAATAAGCATTTTGGTCCAAATGCACATTCAAGTCAA
>JAQIVE010002588.1:0-19338 GCA_034698285.1 Sminthurinus bimaculatus | reverse complement strand
GGGTGGAGAAAGGGTCTCACATGCAGCTAACGCAACACTGACCGTATAGTCAATTCGAAGACACTCTGTATATGTACGTCCATATCAATACGATATGGTATGATATGTGTAATATAAAACAGTATGATATGATATGGTATAAAGTGATATGATAAGATATTGATCTTGTCTCAGCGAAGCAGCTTTTCCCCTTTCTTCTTCTTGTTTTCCCCAAGCTTCAAGTTCCGAGGCTGAGGATGACTTGCACAGTACTTGTACTTTTACTTCTGCTTATACTTGTACTTGCATGTATGTATGTACATAAGTACACTGGCTCAACTCGACTCTACACGAGAAGCACGTACAGATACAGACAGACACATATCAGCCATGGCCATCTCACTTATTACTCCATAAGGGCGTGTGTGTCCTCCCTCCTCTTTCTCGTATACTTCTCTCAAGACTCCTTCTGTACTTCATTTTCTTCCTCAAGTTTTCTTCAAAACTCAAAAGAAATCTCCAAAGAAGACAAAGAGGGTAAAAAACGATGAAGAACAACAACAACTGCAAATGTCTTTCCAATACAAAGAGACGTGCTGACACACATGTGTAGCTACAAATATAATTTGTAGCGTGTTTAGAGTGTAGAGTCCATTGTGGAGTAAAAAATATTGTATACAATATGATATGAAGCGTGCTAACAATAAGTGACATGTTGCTGCTGCAGTTGTTGTTGTTGTTATTATTTCATTTTTCACTTGCCAAAAGTATAATATGTTCGTTGTACTTGTTGTTGTTCTATAATGTACTGCATAGAATAAATAGACAAAAAACAAACACGCTGTGATTCGACATTAAAATTTTGCGCATCCAAAATTCATTTTCACATGCTGAGTACATATTCGTTTACGCTTTTTATTGGGGAAATTTAGCCGTAAACACGAATTTTTGGAAACATACACTTAGAACAAAAAGTGGAGTAGAAATTGTTTCCCTTGTTCAACGTAAAGATCGAACCTGCATAATATTTAGATATGTAATATGATGGTGACTTTAAATTTGACAGTAATATTGCTCGACTCTAGCTTTCTTGATGTATGTATTTCCCATTGTATGTAGTTTATGGTGGAGCATAATTTTGTATTTTACAGTTGACAGTTTTTCTTCCAAGAACGTGCTCACGACATGTCGATTGTATTAATTCTTCTCTAGAATTTCTAACGACTTGAAAACTTATACGCAAGTATATTATCTATTTCACAACTACATATTTCAAAATGCGTGTTACGAGGGTATAACAATAGAACGAGTCATAATGCGTTTGAGTTGCGATAATACTAAAATACGTCCCGACAAGCAGAGACGAGGAAGATCGTTTTTCATACTTTGTGTATGTATGTATAATGTATATGCGTTTACATTGTACGTATACAACAAAGAAAAGAGAAACGGAGGAGGAAAGATCAGAGCAGAAAATGACGGAACATGAACAACATGAGGAACAGTAGTAGTTAAGAGATGAGACAAACATTTTCCTTGGACCAAGTCAAGTCCAGGCCCAGGCCCAAGTCCACGTTTCTCTTCATCTTGCCATTATTCCTTTTTCCTCTCATCTCAAAGATCTCAAGATGAGATAAAATTGAAGCCACGAGAAAAAGGCGGAGTTGCACAAATCCAACGACTTTCGACACGAACAACGGATGAAAAACGAGAAGTGAAAGGAAAACTCAAAAGTATATGTACAAGCAAAGAAAAGAGCAAAAGTAAAACAAGTCTTTATTCTTTATTTGCCCATCTTCTCCTCATCCCTTTCTTTAGTTTCTTTCTTGTGCCCTTCTTCTCCTGTCATTTCCATGTTCTGTTCCAGTTTCGGAGTTCTAGCTCGCTGGCTACATTCTTCCTATTCCATCCAAACTATTGTATACATACCCACACCGAATGGAAAAATATCAAGGAAAGGATGTGAAACTCGGATCTTGTCTTGAGTTGAGTGTTCGACTAGTGCTCAAGTTTTTGTCAATAAAACACACTCACTCGTCTCGTCCTTTTTCTGTTCTTCGTCATCTTGTGTCCTTATACATATTCTTGGTCTTCCTCCTCTTCCTAGTTTCAAATCGAGGATGAGAACAAAAAATACAAGGATTTCTTTTTTTTAAAGTTTCCAGAAGACTATACATTATACATATGCATGTCTGTAGTATTATTATCAGCACTTTAGAGGAGCATCACAAAGCTCAGATAAGAATTTATATTACGACTATATGCATAAGAGAAATCAAAAAAATACAAGAGCCGAAGAGACGGTGGTAGACAAAAAAGTTTCCCATGTTTTCAAACAAATAGTATAGAAATCATCTCTGATCAAAATGCACATTCTGATTTCGACCTTCCTACACAAAATCCTTTCACTAGACTACGAAATTTCCGTAATACACACACACACACACATTATTTGAGTTAATGCATAATATTTAAAATGCATTAATTTGAAATACAAATTGAACGACCGTAATTTGAATAAACTTAATTAGTGCCAATTGTAAAAGGAATAAAAGCTTGTCTAATTCCCAGAATATCCTCGTTCCAATCGTCGACGTTTTCCCTTCCATTCTTCAAAGCTTCCTATAATATACGGCCCGACATACGACCGCTTTTACATGTATGTATGTATGTATGTATATGTATTTTTAACGTTCCAGAATAAGAATGCATTTAAATATGCCTAAATTCAGAATCTCTTTTATTTTCACCGTCTTTTTTCAGTCGACCGTGTAGAATAAATGCGGACAACAGCCAGGGAAATTTCCATTTTAGGCTGATGAAACGATTCTGATTTGTGATTTCATTATGATTGGCTTCCTCCTCCTTTTTTTATTTTCATTTTCAACTTCTCATCTTTTCCCTCATCATCATCATTATACACACATACATACGTACATACTCCTCCACCTCCTCTTTCAAGTAAATCTTTCTTTGTCTTTGTCTTTCTCGTTTCGTGTCGTTTCCCTTTGTCTTTTCTCGGCCATACTCTTTACTTTGCCTTACTTCCCGGTGCCTCTTATTTCAGCGGGCTGAAAAAGGTCTTTTGAGCACTAAATGAAATTGAATTTTCTCAAGAGAGATGAAAAAGTTGTCCCCGAGTGAATATTGAGCAGCACGCGTATATAGCTATCTATACATTCATACACAGAGCATGTAGTACTTACATGGCAATGTAGTTGCATGGTAAAAAACTGAAATGAAATGAAGCAAAAGAGCCGGAACAAGGACTAGTTAGAACAAGTAGATATTATAGAAGGATGAAACGAGAACTAACTATGTACATAGAGAGATAAAACAAAGCGGACGGGAGACTCGCGAAAAGACGCAGTGAGACAATAAAAAGCATTAGATTTATCTATACATCCATCGAGCAGTTATTATGTATGCAGGCAGAGTAGTCATTCATACATACATAGGTATTATATTAAATGTGTATCTTATATTATTGTACATCGTACATCTATTGTACCCGCTCTCATATTTAGCTTTAGTTATTTTACGACTATCTGTTATGTTATGGTACGGTATGTTACAGCTAATATTTACAAAATGTTCTTCACGTTGAACAAAAAAAATATTTCAAGAAGGCAAACTTGAGCTCTCATACTGATTCATTCATATTCCTTCCTATCTCGATCTTATTATTTTGCATGCACATAATATATAGATACATGTAATATGTACGCTTCTACATTACTAGTATTTCCTGTGATTCTTCCTCTTGGTTTGACTTAGCTTTGAGCTTTTAACATTGAATGCTCAATACTCAACTCTCAATAGAAAGTCCCCAATCTTGTTCAAGAGCGTTTTTTTATACAAATTTTTTTTCTCAGAATTTCCCATTCCCCATATCTGTAAAGTGCTCTTTTGTTTTTTGCATGGGATTTTTGTACATATTTAAAACATAAAATCTACACAAAAATTGATGTTGTCTAAAATGAACTTTTTTTGAAAATCCATTGTCTACAATATTCACAGAAAAGAATGAGCCGTTCGTATAATTTTTGTAGCCTCGTTCGTTTTCGTTTCATTTTACAATAAGAAAAGTAAAAAACGGCAAAATTTTCATTTTTCACAATGATAAAACCGCTTTGAAAAGCTTCATCGACGCTTTTACGTAGTATAGACAAACTTTCATGTTCTTTTTAGTTGTGTTCATTTATATCATTTTTTTCACTGAATTTTAAATTATAAAAGAGTTTTTGGTACTTTATTTCATAACTGTAACACATACAAGAAATGCACACATTCAAAAGAAAATGAAGTCAGCATTATTCTACTGTACTGTAAATTGTCAGCGTATAGAAGAGTTTAAAAAATTTCCCTTTGATTTGTCCGTCTTTTGGATGTGCTTGCAAAACAAAGTAATATGTATTTTGTACACATAATATATTATTTGTGCAGCCAACATATGCATACAAAGGTCCTCATTGTCATTGGCACATAATTTTCATGGGCGACTCGACACTTGTGACTAGAATTTGGGAGTTGGAGTTGCTGGAGTAGCAGGGGAAAGGTAGAGATGGACTCTCTGTTCTATCGAGTTACTATACCAGCTTCTATAGCCTACTTTGTATTTTAAGCATGTCCAATCTGTTTTCTCCAGTTCTTGAGTTCTCGAGGCGGCTTCCTTAATGCCCCACTCAAGATGGAGAAAGTCTGCAGATTGTAGGCATTGAGCAATGAATTGAACACATTGAGCACATGGGAAATCGGAAATGAGGCCCCCAGAAGATTGCACATCACACAAAAACATAACTACAAACTTGATGCATCAAATGTATATAGCCAACTTCATACGTACTACTACTTATGTGTATGTCTATGCATATTATGTTATAATATACCTACTTACTGTACATCTAAGCCGACAAAAAAATCGGTGCGAAAATACATAGAGAAGAAAATGAAAGTGCACCATTTCTTTTATTTATTAGTTCCAGATTGAATTCGAAAGGTATATTGAAATCGAATGTGTAAACAAACACAGACAGATACACACACTCACAAATATCTATTGATGTATCTATCTACAAAGGAAGAGGAAGATGAGCGATTCCCTGTATAAACAGTAAACATATTAGGAGCATTCGCAAATGTTGCGAAATAGATTAAAAAACTGCGAGCTCATCACAAACTTTTTGCTTGGGCTTGTGCCCGCTCCTGCTAAAGTGGATAAAAAATATGTAGGAAGATAGATGGAAACAGTCATTCTATTATACATTTGCCTGTGCCCCGGAGGATGAACGGAAACGAACAGCACAAGAGCGAGCAAAGTATATACGTACAGAGTTTCTCTAATCAGCATCCATATTTATCTTATCAACCTGGAGATTATATCATAATATATGTATGTATGTACATATTTATATACCATTCCCGATTTCTCCAACTCACTTTCCCCATATCCAATTGACCTTTTTCATAAAAGCCTCGTGCCCGGGTTTTTATTACGCTGCATGTGTGCAAGATACATACTAAATAAATGGGGAAAATGATATTTTTTGGAAAAGGAAAAGATGGAAAAATTATCAATTACAAATGTCTCATCCTCAAAAAACGACATGTAAATGTACAGACATTACATGTATGTATGATTAATAGAAAAAGGGAGATGTTGACCCATTTCGTAAATGTAATAAGTATGAAAAAAAATCTAATCGATAAACATCTTTCCCTATACATATTCCTAGAAACTATAAATAATGTAAATAAGTGTGGGCACATTAATGAAATGTACTGAGCAACATTGATTGATGAAAACAAGTTGAAAAAAAATCGAATCTGTTTCAGAAATTCTCAGAACTCAAAAAAAAAACAAACTAAATAACTCCTGTTGGATTCACAAAAAATAGAAACTGGTTTATACAAAAAAGTAAAATGATCGAATCTTGCTCTTTGTTCTCCAAAGTCCGGACCAAAGATTGAGCCTACTTGTTTAGCTATAGGTTGGTTTTGTTTTGGCAATAGAAAGAGAAACAGAAAAGCAGAAAAAGAAATAGCAACAGCGTCGAAAAGGAGGAAGTAAAGGGGGAAAGGAAAGTACACGGAGAAAATAGCAAGTAGCCCAAGTGGATAGCAACAGGGTAGACAGAGTATATAGAAAAGTAAAGTAAAGTAAAAAGAGAAAGAGTTTCTCCAACAGATGAAGTAGAGAAAGAAAAAGAAAGAAGTAGAAAGTAGACAGTCAAACGAATCGAAAAGAAAAAAGAAAGTGGACCAAGAGAAAGTGAGAGAAAGAAAGAAGGGAAGAGACAAGAATGAACGCAAAAGTTGAAGCAACAAGAAGAAAAATCTAGAGAAGAATTTCTTCATAGAGTTATACACATACACATATATACCCTAGGAAAAAGACGAAAGGGAGTAGAGCAGCCGAGGATGGAGAGAACAAGAACAAGAACATGATTCCGCAGCGCGCCTTGAATACTTTTCCAGAAAGAAATCTAATGAGAAATTGACTGATTAAACTCATATAGCGCAACACTATACATGACTACACCTAGTTACAACGGTGTGTATATTGTATCCTGCAGTCACAACCGCAAATAGGAACTGAAGGTATGCATATAAAAGTATATATCATGTTATATAATATCCAGTTTTTACAAATCTTCAGCTAGGTATACATGTAAATGTATACCTAGATAGGTAAATGATATCTATACATTATACGTGTATATATCATCTTACTTCCTTGTGAGCAGTCACTAGTCTGCCGTCTTGCAAGACAGCGACGGAAAAGAGAGAAGAGAAGGAAAAAACGTAATGGAGAGACAGCGGAAAGGAGTTGTAGAATTCACTAGAGAGGGATAAATAAATGAGACAAGATTGGTCCGATCTTTTGGCGAAAGAGGAAGTGAAATGAAATAGGATGAGAATTTCTAATTTCTAGCTTGATTCGACGGGAGAAACTCAAAGTGGAAGGATGGATCTGCAGTCAGCCAACCAAACGGCCAGACAAAAAGCGGATCCAAGTATAAGTATTCCAGGAGTCTGCAGTGCATTGCACATATTAGCCAGATAGATATTAACTATAAACTCGGCATACTTTTGCTTCCACTTCTCGGTAGTTTGTATTGTATTGTATTGTGCTTCCGACTCTTTACTATGTATGTGCAAATACATATAAAGAATAAAGATCCCAACCAGTGCATTACATTCCAGTGAACTATATTTTTATACACAAAATATGCAGTAAAACTTGTTCATAACGAAGAAGCCAGACCTGAGGTACGTAGGACATAATTTATATTTCAAAAAATTATGCAGTATTAACTAAAAGTAAACTTCTTCCCTAATTATTACTCTGTTTGTTTTTACAAACAGGAATCATAAAATTGAAATCCTCCTGCCTGATTTAAAATTTGTACAGGAGAATTTCCTCCGCTCCTTCATTTTACACCTTGCGTATGTATGCATGTATGTACCCGGGAAATTTTACGCTTTAGTTTACATCCTGCCTAGACACTTGGATGGTGCAAAAACTAAGCTATAAAAAGTTTAGTGTAAACTGTGCACAGTACCTACACTTTTGTATGTGTATATATGTAGACAGTAGACAACACAATACAGCAGAACATGCTACGGAATAATGGAATCTATATAATGAAGTGTACTTGGTTTAGTTCAATCAGAATCCAAATTTATGTGCAAAATGTGCACGGGATAGACACCATCCACCCAAAAGACCAGTAGCCAAAAGAAACCCCGTACATCCGCTATAGGCTATAGAACACCATAATACAGATAATACCAATACAAACGTCTATTCATATTGTACATATACAAATAGAAATAGCTGATAGCTGGGTGTGTATGTATGTAGTTTAATATGCAGGCTCTTAATATGTTTAGATGATTACAGAAGCAGCAGCAGCAGCAGCAGCAACATCAGCTCACTCGCTGAACTCCCGGTTCATTCCTATATTATTTCACAGATAGTTGGGTTCTGTAATACCGAAACCGAAGCGACGACGACGGCGACGATGAAACTGACTCTGTGTGTTGTGCTGCTGATGCTCCTGGCTACAGCAAAAAGTCATTCACACTCAGTCTAGTTTCGAGCCCATGTGTGCAAATATACTATACATGTAAGTATGTTTAATATGGGTAATGCGTGGATTTCTCCTACAGCTTCCTCTTATTCCATCTCCAATCCAATGTTTGTGCATACAATACATGCATCAATATAACTATAGCTGCTGCTAACATTAAAATGAGGAGGGAGAGAGAGCTGAAAGTTATATTAGTTTGAAAACAACAGAGAGAAAGAGAGAGAGAGAAAGAAAAAACGATTTTGTGTACATGTATGCATGTATGTCAGTGGTGTACCGTATTTAGTTACCTACCTATAAACTCTCAGCTTACGACTAAGCAACTTTTGCTCAATACACCGAATCTGAATATTACACACTAAACACGGTACTGAAGCCTTATCCGTATGCTACCGTCTGCTCAACTTTTTCTCGATTTTCTCTCCTTCTCTCATTTTCATTTTCATATGTTCATCGCAAGCTCATATGCTTGTTACACTATACAGTGTTCAGCATTGTGTTTCCTTTTGCTCTCTAAA
Organism: Sminthurinus bimaculatus; assembly: GCA_034698285.1. NCBI lineage: Eukaryota > Metazoa > Arthropoda > Collembola > Symphypleona > Katiannidae > Sminthurinus > Sminthurinus bimaculatus. Next base: position 10,745 of record JAQIVE010002588.1, on the reverse strand, counting down.
AGAAAAGTAAATTCAAAGGTGGTACAATGATATTTTCCCTGTGTGAATTCAGATTCAAACTTTATTCCTTACACTAAAGCTAAATATATTGCACATTATAATAGTTTAGCAGTAACTAAATAATATTATGTAACGTGTGCGAAAGAAAAACAACAAAATTACCATCATATTTTATCAATCACTACGGCAGCCCTACTAAGGATTTCAATTTTGATTTTCGCTGACTTACATATACTAGTTATTTAAGACGGAATATATTAACGTTATGAAAAGCTGTTTTGGTAATCGAGCAAATACGGTGTGCTTTTTGGCACATGTGCTTCTGTAGAAATCAAGCCGCGAGGTTTGATATGTGTAACACACACAAATGCACACAAAAACGAAAAGTCCATGTTCATGTACGAATGGCAAATGGTAAAGTTAAGTTAGGCTGTAAGATAACTGTGTGGGCGATTTTGGATTTGGATTTCGTTTCACTTCCAAGTTCTCACTCCTCGAGCAATTAAGTGACTAGTAGTTAAATATCTTATAATACAAAATATGTGTAGTACTTCCTATTTTCGATAAGTACATTATATAATAATACGTTTTCATATTATTGTGCATATACATACGCGTAAGAACAAGAAAACGAGGTACTGTAAAGAAGTGGAAAGATGAAAGTACAAGAACCAGGACGAGACAGGGATGTGGATCATTGAATTTTATTTGAAGAACCCGTTCGAGCAGACTGATGGATGAATGTATGCATGTGTGACTATTTATTTGTAAATATCTGTCTCTCTCCATAACAAATTGAGGATGTGTGAAGTCAACATCAACAAAATGCAAATATACAAATAGAAAGTCGAGTGCACCAAATAGCTTTGAAGAAACTGTAACTTTTTATTTTACAGCTGCATTATGTATGCATCCGTCCGTACATTGTAAACTTGTCTCGAAAGTCTCAATGGCGAAAAGGTGAAACAGACTTGGCCATTTTACGATCCTGACCACAACCAAATGCAAACTCTGATCCAGATCAAGAACCAGTCACGAAAATGCAATGCACCATGGTTACTGCCACATGAGCCACTGGAAAACCAAAAACCGGGTTGTGTCGTGACATTTATACTGGACTGGAATACATATTATATGGATGTTTAAAGTAGCGGCTTTAAACCTTGATATAATATCGTATTTTCATGGTGTGTGTTAGTATAAACTTTATTCTGCCAGTACATATAATAATGGGCGAGTAGGGTTACAGCTGGCAGTAATAAAATAAGAGGTACCTGATTCTATTCTAAATACAGTAACGCGACAAACAAGAGGAGATCAAGCCAGGCCAGGGCAGGGCAGACCATGCTATAATGTATGTAATGGTATTATGCAGTGCAGATATCTTGCAGCTTTGACTAAGATACTAATGACTCGAGAAAGGAGAAAGGGAAAGAGCAAGTAATAGCCTGATGAGGTTTGCAATAGGAGAGGAGAGAATTGAGAAAATGAGAGAGAGAGGTTATGTCATGTTGTAATGTTGGAGCTAAATAATAGGAAACAGAAGAACAAGAAGAACAGAGTAGTTTGTAGACGTTTTGTATTCCGCCTGGCTTTCGTTTCCCCCACTCATCTCTCCTCTCCTCTGGTCTTGCCTGGCACAATATTATGTAATTGTAAATTGTAATGAGAGCTCTTTTCTTTTATCACAAGTTATTCTCAAAGCCAAAAGTAAAACCAAAGCCAATGCTCGTTTCCGTCTCCATCTTCAGCTTTATCTTCATCTCAACTTTATCTCTTCTTCTAAATACTTCTTCTTCTTCTTGCTCCTAATATTCCTCGTTTACTTATCCCGTCCAATATTAACTTGTATTATGTTGAGGACAAACTAAAATAATTTGTGGGGCTCTCAGTTTCACAATGTTTGCTCTTTACTTTATCTATATTATAATAATCGTTCGTTTCACTATACCTATCTTTTTAGAACTCATGTTTAGGCATTTATGCTTGAATATTATTATCATACATCTAAATCCATATGAACTAAAATCATATTTATTTTTTGTTTGTTTGCTCAACTTTTCTTTTTTAATATAAGAAAAAATAATTATGAAGAAAATACTTGTTTGCTCTCAAATGTATGAGAACTTAGAAGCTCATATTATTATTATGATTTTTTTAATTTAATAAGGTTTGAAGTTTGTAATTGAACTTCCTAATGTTTACTTTTGTAATGCTTGCATGTTGCTTGTTCATCCTTATCTTTGTTAGATTAGACTAATACTATTCAATTACTTCCCCTACGAAGCCAAATTACGGCAATTCTTACGTAAACTTGTGTTTGCTTTTAAGTAAGCTTAAGTTTGTTTACGTTTGTCTGACGTTAAAGGTTTTACTTTAGTATTCATAATTTTTATCATACACATGCTATAGATTGACTACCCACCAAAAAATCTCAATTTTAGTAAGGCTGAAAATCGCACTCTGTCCACAATTTTCAGTCACTAATGATCATTGTTGGTAGGTTGACAAGAAAGACAAAAAATTTGTCACTGTTGATCAACTTTGTTTGTAGGGCTTATTGTATATAAATATTATCTTGAACTTAACAAATAACCAGTACAACTACAAACTAGTTTGACAATGTGTTTTACAAATGTTCTTTTTCTTTACTTTTGCATTATAAGAAGTTTCTGTTATTACTCTTTGAATTATTATTATTAATATTTCTAATAGATTTCTAATGACCTTCAGACATCAGAAAAATTGTGAGGGTTTCTTCTCTTCTCTATTTTTTACTTGTGTAAATGATCCTTATTTACCAAAACTGCGGTAATATGCATAGCTAGAACTAGCCTAGTTGAAAGTCAAAACACGTGCACACGAGAAAATCTCATTATTTCCCTCAGAAGCTCACGACCAGAATTTTAAAGTGGAATAGTGAACACCAAAAACGAACCGACATGTCCCACATAATATGCAATAATATGCAGTATAATATGTTTTTTTCTTTGTGGATAAATTACTTAAATTAAAACTATAATACAATTTTATACTTTAATAAATGTAGCCGGTATAGTTGGTAGAAAAGAGGTCTTACCTGATTAATAGCTAGTGAAGAATGATTTACTGTTGTACAAGTTGATAAGGAACAAAAATATGTATGTATGTATGTACTCCAAACGGAAAAAGCACTGTCACTTTTACTTTTAGTTTGACTTTTATTTTTGTATTTTGTATCTAAAATCTCATATTATATATAAGTATAAACGGAGTCTCAGATCAAGATGATGACGACAATGACGAGAGTGATGACAAAACCCAGAGGCTTGAACAAAAAAATCAATCCAGTCAAGTTAAGTTGAAGTTGCTAGTTGGAGAGTTGAAGATGAGAAAGGGACAGTCAGCGATCAACCACCCAACGAGATGAAATCGAAACAGAGTAAATATTTACTTTGTGAGCAAGATAAAGAAATTCACTTTTGATCGCTGGTGGATCCTTTTTTTTCTATCAGCGGAGTAGTTACATATATATTTTACAGAGACGAAAAAAGTGAGAACGAGATGAACACAGACAAATGGCGTGATAAAATGATGATGTTTTACTTGAATTTATATATATTATTTATAAACTTGTTGTAGGTAGATTATAATATTGTAAATCCGAAGGTGATTCACAAAAATACACACACTATTGGTACTATATAATAATAATATTTTTAGCGATTAACGAACACACACGGAGAAATAGTTTAATTCAGAGTTGAGAAACCGGAGAGTAAAAGTGTAAATGTTGTATCAATCCAATAATCCGAACAAGAGCGTCTTCAATACAAAATGAGATTGTAACAACACTTGATTCCTTTTCCTTCGGTTTTATTTATTTTTCACACAGTTAGGCTCTACGCTTTACAGGTCAAAATATTTGTTACAAAATGTGACCGAGTGCTGGATGATTTGTACGTTATCTATTGCACGTGTAGAACGAAACACAGTCCCAAAATCCGAGAGAATTAAATACACACATACACAGTGAAAATCCTTCCTTTTCCGGATCCCAAAGTATCGTATTTCGTCACAAGTGGGGAATTCACTAATAATTTCTAAACTTTTTCCAATTTCCAATATCGTTTTTGCTCGATAATTGTCGGTATTTGGTCTTTTTGGTAAAATATTCACAACCGTCACTTTTAAAACAAGAATTGTTAAATTATTTTTACTTCACTAAGTTTTCAGTCCTTCAGTTTTATAAATTCCAAATAATTGCACTGCCTTGATTTTTAGAGAATATAGAGAATGATCCGTTTGAAATATAAATATATTATTTCTCGGGGAGTTTTCTTTGGTTTTCTAATTTGAGTTGACTACAAGATCACAGCCAATATAGCACACAATTTTCAAAGGTTGAAATTTTAAACTTGATTGTATATTATTGGGTATTAGTAATACACTAAGTATTCCTTCTTCACTTTAACAAATAAATAATAAACTGCACAGTTATTGTTGTTGTTGTTCTTCCTTTGCTTAAACAGTACACTGTGCTTTAATTATATATTATTTGTTTTTTGTTCGATTGTTGCAAATGTTGGCAAAAGTATCTTCTGGTTCTTCGATCTTGATTGAAGAATACAATTCGTTATAAGTTGATGGTGGAAGAAGTAAAGTTGAAAAAGTTGCCGATATGAAGAGTAATACAGATATTTTAGTAGTATTTATGAGGATAGATAAGTAACTATATAATATATAGAGAAAGAACTTGGACTTGAAGTTAAAGTTTACTATTATTTATATATTACCGATTTTGATTGATTGATTATTTATCTTTGAATGTCACAGAAGGATGTAGGAGAGGAGTCAAGGAAAAATTAATGGTAGTGATACTAATAGTAATTATTATTACTGCAGGATAAGTTGAAACAAAGTTTAAGAGAGGTATACAGACGGGCCGAGAGAATGAGAGAGAGAGCGAGAGGGAAAAAAGTAATAGAGTGAATATGAGAAATGAAAATGATATAAGATACACGGTACAATGAAATGAAATGAAATGTGGGTGATGTGACGACTTTGGAAAAGGGGAATGAATATGTTCTATATAATATAATACAATATTATTTTTGTAGGTTGGATGTTCGGTGTTGGTTGGTTGTTGTTTTTGTTGTTACTTTTTAGTTCTGAATCTCCTAGCCTAGTTGGTTACAGTCGGAGGAAAAACAATAGTACTCCAACTGCTCAGAACAACTACTACTGGCGGTTGACGATGGTGGTGTTGCTCTTGATTTAGAAAACACTGTCGGAGTCGTCCACTGTGGGAGGATGTGTGAGTGAGTAAGATGGCAATGCCGTTTCCCTTTAGATATTTTACAGTTATTCTCAGCCTTAGCACTAGCACTATTAGCAGTCGCAATTGCCTGAGCTGCGGTAGCGTTAGTTGAATTGCAAAGAGTAGGTTTAAAGATGTTAGACGGCAAATACAGCGACAAAGATGAAGATGGAGATGAAGACCAAGACGACGAAGACGACGACGACGAGAACGAGAGGCAGGAGAAGAGCAGAGTCCACCGGGCCATGTCACGATGACTGGAAGATAATGAAGCTATTTTTGCTCACCCGCTAGAATAAAGCTCCTCCTAAAAATCAAGTGTTAAAATTAGAGCACCAACTTTATACATACATAAATACATACAGGCACAAAATCTCTCTTGCTCTCACTCTCCTTTTCTTTCTTTCTCTTTCTATCTATCTATCTCATTTTCTTGGTCTTACTCTCTCACTGTTGCTCCTAACAGTCAGCGCATAACTCTACAGAACACAGTCAAAACAGCAGCATCTCCCAACTTTAAGACCAACCCAGCCAGACACTAAGAAGAATAAACAAGAATAGGTGAATTAAGAGTGGAACGTATAATATAATATACAGAATCTGTACGTATAGTTTTAGAATATACAGTGTATGTATAGTCAAGAGCTGAGGAAACATTCCTGCCAAAACTCTATTCTCCTTCTCCATTATCCTATCCGATTCCTATCCAACTCTCTCTCTCTCTCTCTCTGTTTAGAATCTCAGCACACATGACTAACTGACACATCTTTCCTCCTTTTTGGTTTGTTGCTATACATAAAAACTCCCCTCTCGTATATATGTAGTGTCAATTATAAAATATTTTCAGACCTTTGTCATGTCATGCCCATCATTGTTAATGCACACACATTTTAATTGTAAGGACACATTGTACGTAGGTATACATATATAATGATGACGCACGGAAGAGGATTCTCCTCGAAATAAAAATAATGAAAAGAAGGTTAGTTGGTTGAATCTTTAACAAGGAGCAAAGAAGCAAGTTTTGTTAACTTAACTGCTACCTTGGGCTATTAACAAATCCAAGTAATATTGTTAAGTGAAATAAAATACGAAAAAACTATTCTTATCATGACGATATACCAGCAATGTTGCAAAAATCGAGTCTATTTGACGGGCTTAAATTTCATCTCTTTAATTTTACTTTTCAACTCTAGGCCTTCTGAACGATGTAGACTGGGGATTGGTCATTCAACCATATTGCCAATATATTCCTTGTTTTCTTTCAGTGCCAGGGCAACAATCAGCACAGCACTAGAACAAACATAGAGTTGCTCATCCCATTTTAATGTGCTGTATCCCAAGCATTTATACCACGCACAACTAAATGAGCCCCTGATAATAAATGTTGTATTAAGTCGAGTACACACGGAGAAAGGACGAGAGAATAACAAAAGTTTCTCCAAACCTCAAGCCTGAAGACTCTTTAGTCTTCTCTACTTATTTGCGTGTGTATGTATGGACACACAAACAAACTCACGCGCATTTAAACGGGAAGAGAAAAAAAAGTCATCTTAGATTGATGTAGCCTTAAATTTGCACACACACTCATATACCATATGCATGTATGTAGATACGTATATTTATATTCGACGGAAAACATCGAGTTTGAGCTCCAACTCAAATATTTTATTGTAACTCAATAGTCAATATCCCTGTGTGTTTACAGCAGCAGCAGCAGCTCAGCTTAAACGCACACAAACTGTTTCCTCGCATTTTCTCCTATCGCTCCTGGAGGAATCGACTACAAAACTTTGGAAACAAGTATTAGAATGGCATAGAAAGAGGACGAAAACAACGACAAACGTTCGACTAAAGAAAAGAAAGCAAAAATAGGTGATATATAGATGTATATACAATGAGTTTTTTCTTGTTTTTTGTCCGGACGACTACAAAAGTAAACTTATTGTTAGGCTCTTATAAAAATGTATTGAAATTCATGAAATATCTTGGCGTTAAATTTACATTTGCTCCCTGCAAAACTCGAATTCCTGCAAACACATGCATACTCGCATTTAAGTACAAGTACAAGGCATAACGAGAGAGAATGGAGCAGAGAAAGGAAAGGCCTCGGAAAAAATATTCAAGTTTACAGTTTGAAGCTTCACGGTCCCTGTTACTTGGGATAGTTTTCATTTGAAAATAAATCTAGTAGAGAATGTAGAGAAGGTACTTAAAATTGAGTTGAGGGGATACACACATTCAAATACAAATACTCACAAACACACACACAAATACAAAAATACAAATATACAATAGAAAAAAAGGAGACGGTAGAACCTACAGCAGTATGTACAATGTACAGAGTAAAGACAGAAAGAGAATAAGAGTGAGTAGGAGTAAATAAAATGATATGAAATAGTTGTATGAACGAGGAATGCTGTTCTCTACTTCTCTCCCGTGTTTAAATAATGCTCTTACTATCTCTATGCTATGCTATGCTGTACAATGTACAAAGTCTTGATTTATATGTACTAAAATATCTGTACTATACCTCCGTTATATCTATTATGTACACGTAAATGTAATACACTCAAAAAACAATATAGCACTCTATTTTTCATAGATATGAAGTTAAAAGTGTGTAGTTACATGTTTACTGTAATATCATATCATACACATATGATATAATGTAAGTAACGTAAAGTGAAGTTAAGAGTACCGTATTAAATCTATGTATCGTGTATAGGCCTCCACCCGATGAGAAAAGTAAGGTTACGTACTTGGCATATCTTGTGTAGATGTAGATTTTTTGGACTCGTCGTCATGACAAAAAGCTTACCCGGGTATGCATACTGTACAATATTTTATACTTGATGTTGTTAGTTTTTGTTCCAATGTGTGGTATGGACTGGTGTATGGTTTGGTGTGGTGCGGTGTGCATGCATGTGTTCATGTGCTCAAGTGTGTATAAATATATATTGTAATGTAATGTACGTGGATTTTTCGCTGGTTTTTTTGCATATACACATACAGAGAAAAGACAGACACACTCTTTCCAAGACACGCATACTCACTCATATTCATTTTCATACACACACATGCACATACACATGTATGCATGAATACCTACCTATGTATATGTAATTGTATGTGTATATACCAATAAACTACAATCTACACATAGTTAATACACATTCACTTGTACAGCACACGGCAGTGTGTACAACACTGTCGAGTGCTGTATGCTGTTCAGTGGAGTTGAGTAAAGTCGAGTAGAGTAGAGTAGAGTAGAGTACAGTAAAGACACACACAAGGCCGAACAATATTTGGCAGAGAAGAGTACCGTCACAGCCCTAATAAGGTTTCTCAGCAAAATCTAAATCTAGTCTTTGGTGTCACAAAAAAACTCAGGCCAACATTTTCCCAGCCCCTTTCATTCCGACAACTTCTTCTTCTTCTCCTATTCACTCTCCTTTTCTCTGCCTGTTCTTTTGCCTCTGCTATTTTTCTCTAGCTCTAAACTGTGCAATGTTGTACAGCACTGTACATTATACACTAAAAAGTATAGAGTATATGTATGTATGTAAGTACAGTCCCGGACTGCAGCCTCCTCTTGTTCTTCTTTTACTTTTGCGGCCTTTTGGCTTAGCTATTTGTATGTTTGTGTGCTTATACAGATATACAATTTTTCTGTCTTTATCATATATATTGTACAATATTCAGTGTAAAAACTGTAGATGTATATATTATATAATAATAGTGTAGAAAAAAGTCTATAAGTTAAATGCCTAAAGTAGATATATACATATATACAATATTATTTGTACAGTAACTGCATAGGAATCCCTCAGTTCTCTTCTTGTTCTTCTGGTTTTTCTTTCTCCTGTACTTTTGTCTGTATTTTTGTCCTTACCCACTTGACTTTGTGCAGAAATACTTGTGTGTATGTATATGTATGTGTACTTCTCAAAGTAAATTCTACACAATTTCTTTTCTTATATGTACCACTGTGCCGCTCGGCCTTCCTTCTTTTTATATATCTCTTACTTCTCTCTCTCTCTCTCTCTCTATTTCTGTTTCCCTGTTTCTTCTAACAACTTGGCCCGTCGTATCATGTCATCCTATCATGATGCTCTCAATGGCCATGGCCATGCAATTAAATACTTTGTGTAACTGCCTCTCCTCCTCTTCATCCTCAGTCTACATTTAATCTAAAATAACAACAAAAACAACGGCGACGACGAATTCAACTTCAACCAAATACTAATACTCACATACTTTGTTCTTTGTTTTCCTCTCTTCGGCATTCTCCGATTCTCCCTGTGTACATATATACATATTATAATCATCATGTATAATGTGGATACATAATGGACTATATAAATTCTGCCATTGCCAGCCACTACGCGGATTTTGTTGGAGAGAGAGAGCTCTGATCCAAATTATGTGGAAGCAAACCAAACCAAATTCAAAACCGCTATACTGATACACCAATATCAGTATGTATACTACTAGTAGTTACTCAGTAGTTAGTAAAAACTTGACTTTGGCTCGTACAACTTACAACTATATTTATATATTCACTGCATAGGGAAAGCTTTGAAAGGATAACAATAACAGTAGCAATAATAATAAGGATAATTGTAATGGGGCTCGTTATCTCAAATGCAATGAAGAGAACAGATCACAAGTTGTACATTGTCGTATTAAGTTGCTACTATTTTGTTATCCATTCTGATTTTCTCTATTTTATGCATTACGATTCATTCCAATTCATTATATAACAAAAGGCTGCCGTTTACGGCCAAAATGTTGAGGCACTATTGAATGAAGTTGGAAATTAAAAGTCAACCAAAGATACAAGAAACGTAATTTATTATGTATAGAAAGAAGCAGAACAAGCCCGTACACGTGTGTACGACAACACGACCGAAGTTCAGTAGCTAATAAAGACACACACACGCAGTTTTCGAAAGTTAATGGTCGTTCCTCAACGCCGTTTACATCAACGACCAGCAAATCCTCAGAAACTCCCAAAAACTCATGGCTGGTAATAAGACGAGGGGGGTTTGGCCGAACCACACCGACATTGATAGATGTCATTCGGGACCAGTTTTACAGGTCCCCACAAAATATTCGCAGGGGACCTTGCTCTTGATGAGTCTTTGAATCTGACGTCCATCTTGTTGTCTGGCCGTTCTTTTATCTGTGGAGGGCACTTATTCTTTAGAAAAACTGGCAAGAATTGGATCGTTTTCTGAAACTTTTAAGACTTTTAGTCATGGAAAAAGTTTTGTTTCTTTTCGTTTTATACGTGGCAGTTTGCTGAATTTCACGCCATTTAATAGTAAGAGAGAGAAAATACTTTATTGCTAAAGTCACTGGTTCCCAGACCAAAGGTACTTGCCTACAGACACAGTATAATGAGCAACATTGTTTGTGTTGTTAGATCTAGAATTAACAC
>JAQIVE010002587.1:0-19338 GCA_034698285.1 Sminthurinus bimaculatus | reverse complement strand
ATGAGTAGTTATGAGGACATTCTCTGCTGTATAATCTTCGCTGTCAACTAGCTTAAACAAGTCCTAGCAATAAAATGAAACAAAGATGTGAGGAATGATTAGATTTGAAATTCTACGGAAATAGATTTTATCTTCATTAAAAATACAATCTACCTTTTATTCTATGAGAAATTTTAAAAAATACGGGGTTTTCTTACTTCAAAAAATGCTCTAACTCGTTCCTGAACCTCTTCAATCGATTCTCCTCCAGGTGGAGTATACTGATGAAATTGAACACCTATTTTCTTTGCTTCTTCGTGAACATCAGGTACTACAAACGTGCAAGGATACATTATATATTATTACATAACATGTTAAGTTTTATAACTGATGGCCAATTGAAGCATAATCATTTTAGTTTGCTTCTTAGATTGTTCATATTGTACTAGTTATTCGTTATATGCGAAACACTTACCGTAGCGCCCTTCAGCTTCCCCAAAGCCCCTTTCACAGAGTCTTGAATTTGAAAAGAAAACCAATTAGAAATTATAACTTAGTATACCATACAAAATAAAACATTTCCTCAGCATAAAGGTGTGCGTTGATTTGTAGGCATAAATAAGTAGTATTAAAAAATGTAATAATAAAAACATCGAATACCTTTTATCGATAATAATATCCACAGAATTATTAGATTTCTCTAGAATTATTTTAGCTGTGAGATGAGCCCGTTGAAGATGTGAACTGAAGGCTTTCGTGAATTTTTCTTTGTTAGCCAAATGTCTTCCCAAAATTGATGCCTATTGTTGCCCAAAAGATCCGAATCCAAAATATGACAATTATTAACCTTTGTCAGTTTTCATTCTTGGACAAAAAATTAATGAATTTTGCTAATGACCTACCTGATCTATTCCAACGTCAGAGAGCTCGGAATCAGTGTGCCCTTGGATAAGACGTTTGCTATTCATCGTTGTTTCACCACTGTTATTAATCGTTATTAATGGATTAAAACAAAACAAGTATATAATTATGACGCACTTTAATGCAAAAAGCAAATTCATGTAGAATACTTTATGATTCCTGATTACAGGTTCAATAGAGAAAAAAGTTTGAACTTACTGTCTAACTATGGTCACCATGAACCGACGAGTCATTATGGACAAATTTTATGTCTGAGAATTCAATACGGCTAATATTTTACTTGACCGACCTGCTAACACACAACATTATTGAGTATAAAAATGATTGACAAATTTTCTTGCATAAATCAATTCCCAGTTGAATGCATGCATTATATACTTAAATTACAACCTTCAAATAGATAATACAAACCTTGTGCGTATAACGTTTTTGGATGCGTACTTAAGCAAATAATTCACAATATTTCAAAATAATTTTGTATCTTGTTAACACGTGTTGCGATTTTACATGATTTATTTTTGACTTGTTTGCCAGCAAAACAATAACGTTCTATCTTTAAAGCAGAAGGCTCTGTCTACAAAATTAAATAACATTATGGTTGATTGATTATTCTTGTACATTTTGGTGTTTCTTTGGCCCTTTCAATGACAATCACTATTATTAAAAAATATAATCAGTGACTGAAGTAAAACATTACAATGATTTTGATTTTATCATATACATAGATCATAGGTTTCATGTGTATATAATATATAATATGTGTCTGTTACAGAAGGAATGAATTATGATTCGACATCAAATCATTCTTCTTAACTCTAATCAATAGAAGTATTATCTCGATTCATTTTTTTGGAACCTAAAGACATTGTTCATCAAGAACAACGAACGACACGATAATATACAACATATATTGTGTATTACATACTGACACAAATTTAACAACAATTATTAACAATTTAATAAGCTAAATTCCACGTGAGTCAACTCTTGGATTTGGATTTAGACAGCGATGACGGACTGGGGATGATCGGTTGAGACTCTATCACTTTGACTGGATGCGATTTAACCCAACTTAAATAGCATGTCCATATAAAACTAAATACACTCACGAAGGGGACTCTGTTTTTTTCTTTTATAAATGCGAAATTAACTGTTTGTACTACAGGCCAGAATAGAACTCCTCTCTAAAGGTAAAAGTAACAACAAACCCGCAAAGTCTATAATTTGGTACATAAAGGATAGCATCCACAAGTAAATAATATAATAATATAAACTTTCTTTTTAATTGCAAACATCCTACTGTTTTTGTAAAGAAAGTTACCTTCCAAGTTGGCAGGAACTTCATTTCAAGTTCATGAGTAATTGCCTTGCAGGATTTGCCCTCTAAAGCACCCATTCTAAAAGTAAAAGTGCAAAGTGGTAAAGTGGTATTACTGTGACTTGCTTTTATTGAGTAAACCTTGTAAAAACTAATGTTTTCTGAAACTAATTTTTTGTTAAAAAATACATAAAATAAAATGATGTGAAATAGGATAAAAAACAGTCTAATTACCCAACGAGGAATGAGGTCAGAGCAAAAGGTCCGTAAGTAACCTTGAGAGTTTAAAGTCCAAAGTTTTTGAACACATTCAAGGTTATAATACATTGGAGTAAAACTGTGTACATATTTAAGTAATGTATCAATCAATAGTTACCTGCTCAAGCATCGCCTTTTTAATCCCAATAATAACTGATTGTCCCTGAATGAGCCTGGAACTGAATTTCATCCATACATACAGCGTAGGAGCGGTAAAGAAGCATCCGAACAAACCAAATCTAACCATCTGTTGGAGGTCAAATTCTTCCTTGTCCGAGGTCAACTGCTGGACGATGTTAGCACCGGGCCACATCCCCGCATACACAAGCATTCCCCGAGTAATTGGGTATTTTGTAGTAATCGATTTAATGACTTGTAGAGCCATATCATGATGAGTATTTTGTGTAACAGTATATGGATATCCAGGAATAAATTATCAACTCTAGAAACAATCAAACTAGGTTCACCTAAACTCCAAAAATAAAGCTGTGAAACTAAAAGTTTTACAGTAAAAGTAAAGTAGTTATATACTTATTATAATACTTAGTCCCTTAGTCCCTTACATTTTAATTACCTAAATATTTACACTAATTAACTTTCTCCGTCCATGTCACACCTTTCTCCCCCTTTTCTACTTTTCTATCTTCTATCTTCTACAGATAATTCGCACACGTGAAATTCGAGCACCCCGCTTCTATAAAGATAAATCTTTGAGGGACTATAAAAACTACACAATCTTTGGCAAAAAAAATCGTGATTCCTAAAGTTTTATATCTGTGATTAGTTTTCTTAATTTTGATACTACTTGATACACGCACAACGTTATACACACCCGTAGATTCTAATGAAGGTTGCAATTTACGTGGTATTGTATATATTTAATACGTTAATTTCCAATGGGGAATTAACGAGCTTAAATAAGAAAAAGTTGCAAATCGACTTACCTCGGGATCACTTGCCCTTCTTGTTTAATTCTGCACCTGAGTTAGCCCGCGAGTGTAAAGAAGACGAAGACTGTCCTTTCAAGGTAAAATGATGTAGAGAAAATTAGTTAATAGTTAATAAAATGCTGTGCTTATTTTTATTAATTAAAATAATGTTGAGGCACCAGATTATTACGAATACTAATACTATATTAATGGAAAATGAAAAAAGGAAGAGGAAGACTATACTATCATAGTAATGCTGTACTTAATGCATGAATAGATGAATAGAACAGGAAATATTAAATGTTTATACTGATTCTCACTAATATTCTCAGTTATGTAATCCAGTAGGTTGTCACTATCTAGTATGTTGTCTAGTACTTATTTATCTATAGTGTGCAAAAAAAATTTGCACACACGCGAGACGAACATACTTGATACTTGTCTACTTTTAATAGCATAGATAAGTATGTATATGTCATATGTTTAGATACTATATAATATTTTATACCATAACACAAAAATGCAAAAGTGTTATTGCCATTAGCTAAAGTCATGAGGTTATTTTAGAGTGACACGTGTGAACTTTCTTGCTCTAGGGGTCGAATGTTGACTAGAAAACTAGTTAGATTAACTGCGATGCTTAAAATTAACATTCCAAAGAATACATAATAATATTATATGTCTAGTGTCTATGTATGGGAAAATTACTTCAATCACCTATAACATTCTGAGAATGCTACAATATATAATTAAGTACAAGCATTTTTTACTCTTTGAAGTCATGTACATAAGTACTTACACAAATGTTTCATGTTTCACGATGAACGATATGAATGAGAAAAGCATGAATTACTGAAGAATATTTTGTACCTATTTTTGCAGGAACATCTCAACAAAAATGTTTGTTGGGGCTACGAAGAAAACTGTGATTTGCAGCCGAATAGCTATTCGCATCCCATTTGTGATGAGGACCATAAAGGCTGGGTAAAAACTAAGGACGAGCAATTAAAAACGTGGTATAAGCAAGCTGACTTTGGGTATATCAAAGATGTTAGGAATTCCATGACTCTATTATGCCAACCCACATACAGAGTAATTAATTAAATCAATATATAATGTGATAATTAATTTTCTTAAGCCCTTTCTAGTTTCTAGCATCTTTTTGTATAATATGCTGTGTTGAAATCTTTTAATCTATCAATTCATTCCTGATTTGTCGATTTTTTCTTATATTGGATATCTCTCATCTATAGGAGGACTCATCATTGGAGTGCTCAGAGAGTATGACATTTTGTAGAGGAAGAAATCTCATGATTGACTTGCGAGATCTGGAACAGCGAACAAAGCCTGTGATTTATGACACGGACGTTTTAAAAGCTGGTCAAATTGGGGGGTATTGCAAGTTTTTAGAATCTAACTTTAAGAAAACTCTCGGTCCGGTTAGCTCACTCCAGTCATGGACACCAGAACTTCAGCATTTTAAAGAACTTCCTTCGCGACCAATTAGCAAAAACTCGTCCTACTGCGACCGCATAATTAAAAGGCCAACTATGATTATGAAACTTGATGCAAGTATGTTGATTTTAGTTTTTTTACGTAATGCAGTATGCTGATGTACTCGTTATATTTCAAGGAAAAAGTAATTAGTCTCATAATTCGGTTTGCTATTTTCTTGTTTTTTTTCAGCCGTGAGTTACTATCACCATTTTTGTGATTTTGTCAATCTGTAAGTTAAGTTTTGTAAAAAACTGCTTTACTTATACTTGTCGTCGAAGATAAAATGATTGTTCATTGTCATTTTTTCATTTTTGTTTTGTTTCTAGATACATGTCACTTCACGTGAACTCAACTAGCAAGGAGTACCCATTTGGGACTGATGTAAATATTCTGATTTGGAGAACTCACCAGTACAAGTCTAATTTTGAGTCTGCATTTACGGCCTTCACCTCTCACCGTTTGCTCTCACTCAGTGATTTTAAGGGAAAACGGGTGTGCTTTCAAAATGTTGTCTTTCCACTATTGCCTAGAATGATTTTTGGACTATACTACAATACGCCACTGGTAACTTCATCATTTATTTTTTATATTAATGTTGAAAGACTGATGTCCTGACGTGAAATAATTTACATAACAAGGAGTTGGAGTTTTAATTTTTAATATACTAATTTCTAATTTATTTTCAATTTACTGTGTCTCTGTGTAATTCCAGATCTCCGGCTGCAGAAACAGTGGTCTATTCCACGCCTTTTCAAACTTTCTCTTGCATCGTTTAGGAATCGAACGTAGACAATATCCCGATCGAAAAATGATAAGAGTTACATTCTTAAGTCGAAAAACTACGTATAGAAAAGTACTGAATGAGGATGAGCTGATTGAAGACCTGGAACAGCATCCTGAATTAATCGTAAACAAGGTAAAAGTAGTAATTTAATTTCATTGTGTATTGTTTTAGTTCATGAATCAGGCAACAGGAATCTTTTATCTTCTATTATCATGCTATCAAATACACATATTCTTTTCATTGACCTTTGATTTGTCACACAGGCTGAATTTACGTGGAGTACACCATTCACAGATCAACTGAAAGTGATGCAAAATACGGATATTCTCATTGGTAAGCTCAATGAAATTAAATTGGGAGTGTATAAAATTAGTGCGTAATGTATGTATGTAACAAAAAATAGTATTTGGGATGATAAAATGTTTTATTTAATACTTTATAGGTATGCATGGAGCAGGACTCACACATATGCTTTTCCTTCCGGAGTGGGCATCCGTTTTTGAACTGTACAACTGTGACGATGAACATTGCTACAAAGACTTGGCCAGACTGAGGGGAGTCAAATACATTACATGGGAGAACGACAAGAAGCTTGATGCTGTAGGAAAAGATCCGTCAATGACAAATGGTGCTCATGCAAAACACACAAATTATATTTTTGACCGAAAGGAATTTATGAGACTTGTTGAAAAGGCCATAGGTTTGGTGAAAGTTGAAAGGGAAAAATTTATTCCGTCCAGTGATCGTGATGAACTTTAAGCTATTGTGTAATGTATGTACATATTACAAGTTGTAATTTACAACAATTAACAATTGCATAATTTATCTTTTTCTAACGCTTTTTGAACTACTACGCTACTTGATACTCAAAAAATGCCATTAGTTTGATAAGAAGTATGGTTATTTATTATTTATATAATACATAATACAGTAGGATATTTTTAAACTTTTTCATGAACTAACTAGCATTAATGACGCTTTGAAAAGTCTGATTTACACGTTTCGTATGTTATATAATATATAATACATTCCAAGTTGTTACAGCTTTTACATGCAGTATTGACAATCAATTGAAATCGTTATAAGTTAAGTTTTATCATTTTGTATTAACGTTAAGTTATTGTGTATGCATGTGTTAAAATGTTGTTTATCCATATTATGTGTGGTTGGCAAAAATCTTCGTCGTAATAATATAGCATAATATGCTGAATGTCCATATCTAATAGAAACATTCAAGCATTAACCATTTGCTACATTTCAGCGCAGTTTTTCCAACAATGAACTTCAACTTTCATTTTAGTCAAGATGCCATAATGCAAAGGCTTTTTTAAAATGTAATACGCATGATGTACTTAAGTAATACGCTCATTTTTCTCACTTTGGTTCGTCTTATAATTTTTTGTTAATTCATGTCAAGACTTCAATAACTTACGGGAATGTGTCTTTCCTATAATTTTTATCTCTATAAAGGATGACACAACTTGAACAGAGTCTCAAAATACTCAATAATTGTATTCCTTCTTTTAATATTTTAATATTAAGCAACTTAATACCGTAAGTAGAGGGGAAAAATTATTTTATAAAAAAGCAACTCATTTTGATTGTTTCATATTATAATCAATGATCTAATGAATAATGAATAAAATTAAAGAAAAGTCTCAAACACATAACATGATGTCTATGTCGTATACACATTTGCATTTTTTATTTAATTATACAGTTTCATGACTATACGAATCTTGGCAGTAAAATGTAAAAGGCAATGCTTGACAGTTAATTACACATAGTTCGTTAGGATAATTATACCCTTTTTCATAATTGCATAATAGACATGAAATGACACTGACAGTAGTTGCATGTAATTTGACGTACAAAGTAACATATACACAGTGCACAGTGAAAGTGGAGAGAAAGCAAAGGAAAGGCAAAATTCAAATTCACCTTTTGTCAGCTGTAAGCTGTAAGTACATGCTTGTGCAGTGTGTAGTGTAGCAACCAGGAATCGAGTAATGTTGTGCTTTGGAATTTTCTGGTTGCTACTGTCAAAGTGGAAATGTCATCGTCCACAAAGTTGTCCAAGTGGTTTAATTCATCATTAGGTACAAAAGTAATAGTGCTATCTTAAATTCTAGGAATCTCATCGGCATTATATCAGTGTCAATTGTCAATAAAAATGGTGTGTAAAGTGTAAAAATAAAATGTAAACGAGATATAGGGAAGAGGGGAGAAGGTGAATTATAAATGATAATGTCAATGTCAAGTATTAAAGTTTAAAGTAGGCACGTCAATTATGACGAATTGTCAATACACTATTTTATGATAGTCACAATCTAATATCAACACTCGGTCAGTTTTTTTATTCTTTCATAATAAAATATTATGCAATCGTACTGGTTTTCAATATCTAAATTTGAGACTCGTTTTAACAACTTGTAAATCTTCAACTTTCAACTTTAACTTCATCTTTTGTATTAAGCACACCGTAAGTCAGTTTCGATATATTCACCAATTAGTTAAGTACACTTTTTGCAATCCGGTTATTCATATTTTGACATCTTTATTCTTCAGAATAGACGACACCAAAAGGCTATCGATCATGGGATTTTTACTGCAGTTGCAGCTTCTACTTTGGAAAAATTTTACATTGAAACGACGAAGACCTGTAAGACATAATATTATAAGACATTGCATAAACCAGAAATTCATACCTTAATGTGTACCGATTTGTGAAGCACTTCATTTTGTTATTAAATTAAATGACGGAAGTTAAATTGTAAAATGTAAAATTGTAGGTGGTTTTGGTATTCGAAGTTGTGATTCCTCTGGTTTTGTTCTTAATTCTGTCGGCGATTCGGCAAAAGCAACCGGCTCAAAAATTTGCTGCGACACACTTCCCAGTTTGGCCTCTTCCATCCGCTGGATTAATTTCGGTTATGCAAGCATTCTGTGATAGTGGAGAATCAGATCCTTATGGATTTTTTAAGAATTCTAATACCACGTAAGTAAATAATATGCAAGATTCTAAATGTGTGTGTCGGTATAAATCATAAATCATATAAAAATACTCACAACTTAAGATTACACAGTAAGTATGTAAAATATGATTTGCTCGTTGACTTGAGACCGAATGCTTATGCTTTCGTTAAAACTCAAAACTGATCCATTCAGAATTAGATGTCATATTTGTATTTATTTGTTTTACTTTACAGAGTAACGGACTTCCTAATACAATTGAATTCAGTAGCAGAGAATAATAATTTTTTTCAGCCAAAGGTTAAAACCAAAAACCATTCCACTTACGTTTATATTATATTATACACAATCTAAGATATTAGTAAGATTAACACCTCTGTTGTGCGCTGCATGGACAATTATTATAAAGCTAAAACTTTGATTTTATTCAATACTTTTGTGTTATAGTTTACTCTTGATGAGCTGGATCAAATTCCTCCAATTTACAAGAGCATTGTAGAGGATCCGATCAACTTGAAGAAAGCCTTTTATTCCGATGATTTTGGTAAGCTTCCTTGAATTTTGAAATGATAATTATTATTGCCATTTACTTTAGCCAAAAGTTGGACAGATGACAATAAATAAAAAACAATGCTACTTTTTTATCTATCAACACAGAAATTCGACTTTCGCACTTATTTGTTGACGTGAAAAAAGCTGAAAAGTTCCTAATAGACGTCATGTTATTTGATGAAGAAAGTGCCCGCTTTGTCTTTCATAACACATCGATCAATAAATCCAAGCTCTACTCTCTCCTCTTTTCCTTCCCGATCGAAATCGAAACAAAGAACATTCCACTACTCAATCTCAATCAATCAACTTTGGATAATATCAAACCAATTGCAGCTCAAGGCGGTCATGCCAAAACATTGTTTAATCATTTTCAACGGTCGAATCCCGCATCCTCAGAGAAGCGGACAACGCGTGCTGTTAAAGTTTCAACCGCGGATGCTTCTGGATTCGGATTCGGCGGCAGTGGCAGTGGAACTACAGCATCTCCCTTTGAAAAGTTTAATGGGATAGAGACTTGGCAAGGGAATTTATTCTACGATTATCTAGCAAGGAATAATGTGGATACTTCCATCTTTGAATTTTTTGGACTACGTCACAATCTCACCCTGGATGAATCCTTACTCTTGTTAAAAGTACGGTGTAGACCTCTCAAAATCAAGCATAAATTAAGCTATATCTACTTATGTAAACATAAGGATGCACAGTGTGGTCAATGGTCAACTATACATATTATGGTGTCTTTGTTAAAATTTTTAGACTGTGGCTTTAGATACTCTCCTGCTCGATTCCTTAGTTTGTGGACAAGAGTTGAGACAAGATTTCAGCTTGATGTCCTGTCCTAAAGCTGGAAACAAGAGCGATGAAAAGTTGTGCCATAGAAGCATCTCCAAGTTCTATCAAAGGTTTTGTAATTTGAACACGTTGGAACGCAATCGCTTCCATGAATTCATGGTCAGGGAAGTCAACTCCACTCTAATAGAGCGAAATGTAAGTCTTTTTTTATTTTCTGGTCAAAACTTTAAAAGAAATAATCAAAACGTCATTTTGTATATAGCAATGTTGATTGAAGCCAAATATTTTTCCTATTTAACTTTTTAATTGCAGTTTCAAGCTCAATGGAATTATGAAAGTCTTCAGGCAAGAATCGAAAAATTGGCAAAGGATTTGAATACTTTTGTTGTGTTCAAAAAAACTGTAAGTCCCATAAATCTGTTACATATATTATTTGTACAATCAACATCTTTTATAAAATGATAGCAGTTTTTTCATTGTTCTGGTTATGATGTGCTCTATTCATACTTATTTCCTATGTTGAAACTTAATCTACAATCTCATATGCCTAACAGATTAGACGCATGGTCAAATTGTCCGATTCCTTACCTCAGGTACTTTTTTTCTGTAATTATTTAAAAAACTAGTCAAATTTCAAGTCATGTATTAATTATAATATAATTGTTAGCAGAAACTTAACATTGCCCATTTTCTACATATTCCAGGGATATTGCAACGCAGAAGATCGTGTAGTAGTCAACACATCAAATGCAACTGAAAATGTGGAGTTTGCGGGTGCAGAATCGATAATGTTGAATCGAGATATGGAGACTGAAAACGGGGCTAACAGCACAAAGCCCACGAGAAATGCAAAGAAAAAACCGGTAAGCATATATATACGTTTCTGCATTTTTTAGCAGTAGAAAAATTGTCGAATCTTTGAAAATTTAAAAGGAAAACAAACTTGATTTAATTTTGAATTTAACAAAAGATACTATTTCCGTATCTGTTTCAGAACTTACCATACGCACTTCTCAAGATTTGGAAAGCTATGCAAAAGACAGTTTGTGGAAAAGTGTTTGAATTTAAGGGTAATTTTTTTAGTTTTAACCTTGAATAGTTTGTCCTTGTTTTTAACAATTTCAATCACGATCGAGACTCGAGACATATCCGATTTTATCAACGTGAAGAAAAACGATATATGTATCCGAGTTAAACTTCTTGATTTGTCTGTTTGCAGAGGAAGATGTCCACTCGTTAAAGGACATGGGGCTCTCAAAGTATCAAATTGAAAAGCTTGAGTTGTTGATTCACGTGCTTTACAACAATCCAAAGGTATTGTACACACCAACGGGCACTCAAGCAGATCTCATCATAGAAAAGGTAACAAAATCCAAGGTACGGTTAAAATTTTAAAATGTGTAGTTAAAATGACTACTAGTTTCACAAAGTATTGGTATTTTATATTTTGTAATTTTGCAGGCGAATCAAACCTTTGTGCTTTTCGATAAAATAAATCAATATGCTCGAAGGATTTTGGAGGTTGGGAATGAAATCAAAGCTTTTCTACACACCAACCAAACGGAGGCCAATTTAATTACATTGAAGGAGATGCAAAAGGATATTGTTCGCTCTCCATTTTACTCTCTTTTATATGCTCAACCAGCCATTCAAGAATTTCTTTCCGATACAGAGATCACAAGCAAGGTTCATTACTTTGATATAATAATACGAAATAAAAATATTAAAAATTAATAAAAGCTACACTTTGATTTTCAGTTACTACCTAGAATTTTTAAAAAACATAAAAGTCAAAGATCAAATCCAAATTCTGCCTTCTTTTCTGTTTCTCGTGTTTAGGAAATATTTCTCCAGGAAATCGAGACGATCATGTTGGCGGCGTGTAGTTGGCAAGAGCTGATGCAGGGATTAACCTTCAACATTTTCAAGGGCTTTCGCACCGAAGATGAGATGTTGGCCTACTTTAAGACCAAAGCCTACTTTGAAAACATTACGGTTCTTGCCGGAGTTGTATTCCACATGAACAATGACGGGAGTCTTCCAAATCACATGATCTATAAAATTCGACAAAATGGATCTCTGACCATGGACACAAAGAGAGTGCGAGGCCGGTTTTGGTTTCCGGGGCCCAGAGTCTGGGGATACAACTACTACTACTTTGGCTTCGTTTGGGTTCAGGATATTTTGGAGAGAGCCATGATCAGCTTGTACGCCGAAAAGGACGTCACTGGCCCGGGAACATATCTCCAGCAGTTTCCATATCCATGCTACATTAGAGACCAATTTCTATTTATGATTCAGGTATAATACGCAGTAAAAAAATTAAAATATGTACTTGATGCTTTTTTACTTTAATCTTACTTTGTCGTTTAAAACTGATTTTATTTCTTTGTTTTTTTTAAATTTTACATAGCATGTGATGCCCTTATGCTTGACAATATCGTGGGTTTATTCCGTGGCCATCCTCGTCCAGCACATTGTCTATGAAAAGGAGCAACGTCTCAAAGAGGTCAGCTATTTGACCTTTATATTTATTATATACAAAGAACCATACGAAACTGCTTAAATTTATGGTGATAATCGTTTGGTTTAAACCTTGGAATTTTTTGACTGACACTTGAAGGTAATGAAAATGATGGGACTGAAAAACGGAGTTTTGTGGATAGCCTGGTTCTTGACCTCCTTCTCGCAAATGACCATTACCATTAGTATTCTGACCATGGTGCTAAAGTATGGCAAAGTCCTGACCTACAGCAATCCCTGGATTGTCTTCTTTACAATGGAAATTTTTTCTGTGGCCATTATCATGTTTTCGTAAGTATCTTGTACAAAGTTACCTAAATTTATCATTTAAAAAGGAAGAAGCATAAATATTACTAAATATTATTATATTATTATGTACTTATTCTCTCTGTTGTTTTATTTTTCGTGTAGGTTTCTTGTGAGTTCTTTATACTCAAAAGCCAAACTAGGTATGTATACTATTTACAGAATGAAAGTAAATTAATGGCACTTGATAAACTTGATCCATTTCAATCTACATAATATTTTCTAATTTAGCTTGTGCCTGTGCGGGCATCATCTACTTCATGTCCTACGTTCCATACATGTATATTGCGGTCAAAGAGGAGTCTGCAAATGAAGTGGTCAACTTTTGGGTCAAAGCGTTTGCTGTAAGTTTATTATTGAGTGATACTTTTTACTTTTAGCTTTTTGATACATCTTAAATTATTTATCACATAATATTTTTCAACTGTCTATATGTATTTTTTAAATTTTATCACACAGAGTTTATTGGCACCGACGGCTTTCGGTTTAGGAGCAAAGTATTTTGCATTCTATGAGGAAATTGGCGTTGGTGTTCAGTGGAGTAACTTGGGCATTTCACCAGCGGAAGATGACAAGTATAATTTGGGCGCTGTTATAATCATGCTGATGATTGATGCCGTCTACTATGGGGTTCTGTTTTGGTACATTGAAAATATTCACCCAGGTACATTTTGAATTGAATTTACTCAATTTTTTTATCTTGGAATTATTTTATGTTGTTTGTATTATACTATAGCTAAAGCATAATAAGCATTTTCTAGATTCAGATTTTTGCTTCAGATTCATTATGGATACAGAATACAATGTTACTATTGTGCAATCGTGCTTTTATGTGTATAAATTTAATTCAGGGGCCTTTGGATTGCCCAGACCCTGGTACTTCCCCCTGCAAAAGTCCTACTGGCTGGGTTATGAATTCAATGAAGAAAGTCCGGGGAGCCCTGCCATTGACCTAAACGTCCGGAAACCCCGTTCAACCTGCCTAACTTTCCTGTCCTCCCTCTTTGGCTCATCTAGTCCGAATCCAATGGGGGGCGGATTGACCACGGGAATAGATCAAGAGCATCCCTCCTCCGACCACATACACAACTTCAATCAGCTGTATGAAACTGAGCAAGAGAACTTGGTTCTGGGAGTTTACATTGGCAACTTGAGCAAGAGGTACAAAGGCTCGGGGAAATATGCTCTCAAGGAGTTGAATCTCAACCTTTTTGAAGGGCAAATTACGGCCCTTTTAGGTCACAATGGAGCGGGTAAAACAAAAAAACAATCATTTTGAATTTTCTCAAAAGTAAAATCTAAAAGTACAAAAGAAAATAATATATAAAATATACATAGTATTTTCTTGAATTGCTCTAAAATTTTGTTGTAAATGTAAATGCAATTGAATGCACGCAGGTAAAACGACGACAATGTCGATTCTCACGGGATTATTCCCGCCAACCTCGGGCTACGCTCTGATTTACGGGCATGACATTAGGACTCATATGGACCTCATTCGGCGTTCCCTCGGGATGTGTCCACAGCACAACGTGCTTTTCGATGACCTGACTCTGGAGGAGCATATGTGGTTCTATTCTAGACTCAAAGGCCAAGGCCTTACTGACTTTGACATTGAGACGGACAAGCTGATTGCCGACTTGAAGCTCCCCAATAAAAGGTTCCACAAAGTTTCCACTCTCTCGGGGGGCATGAAGAGAAAGCTGTCGGTCGCCATTGCTTTTGTGGGAGGCAGCAAAACTGTCATTCTTGGTTAGATTTTGTATTATTTATTATTTTGTCCATCTTTTTCTACTGAGGAATATCCACTGTATTTCATTTTTATATTATCTGACATATATTATCTTGAAATAATACAGACGAGCCAACGGCAGGTGTCGATCCCTATGCAAGAAGGGCCATTTGGGATCTCATTATAAAATACAAAAAGGGTACATTTTACATATTTTTATAACGTTTATCTATGTTTACCATTTCATTTTAATTTTAGACACATAATTATGGATGAGCAGAAAAGCGGACATAAAAAGATAACAATTTAAATATTTTAAATTTTTTGCTCTAGGTCGAACAATTCTGCTCTCTACACACCACATGGACGAAGCCGATATTTTAGGGGACAAAATTGCAATAATGGAGTCGGGGAGGTTGAAATGCTGTGGGAGTCCCCTCTACTTGAAAAATCATTTGGGGAAAGGATATCATTTGTGCATAGTCAAGACTTTGAATGAGGACGACACGTAAGCTCACTAGATTTATCATGATAATCAAGTATTAGTGATGTATTGTGTATTGTTATTCTGAATAAAAATGAGTGACCTTTGACCTTCTTTTATTTCTCTACCTACAACCAATCAACCAAAATCAGCTCGCTCTCCTCGAGATGCTCCGAGGTCAACGTGACCGCGGCCATTTTAAAAGTGGTGCCAACGGCCCTCTTTGTCAACGAGTCCAAGCACGAGCTCCACTACATTCTCCCTCTGGAGGAGTTACGCTCCGGGAACTTTGTCAGTTTGTTCAAGTTGCTCGGCAGTGCCCAGGAAAAACTGTTCATCAGTAGCTTTGGGGTGAAGAGTACGACGCTGGAGGAAGTATTCATCAACGTTATTTCCGAGCGTCGAAACTCGGACACTTCCTCGGACAAAGGGATACTGCCCCCCTCTTCCGCAACCGCCGTCCTCACCAGTCCCCTCATGTCCAGCCACTCGCATTGTCACTCAAGACAGGCGTCCTTGGGGAATCCTAGTCAGTTTCATCATTCTCGTCAAGTGTCTCGAGACATGAGCCATCCCAATTCGAAACATCATTCTCGTCACTATGCGTCAGACACCCAAATTTCCAAAGTGATCCGATCCCACTCTCGTCAGTCCTCGGCGGATGTTCAAATTCAAATTCAAATGCTACAACAACAACAACAACAACAACAGCAGCAGTGGATGCCAAACAGTGCAGCTCCATGTCACGTTCGCACTTCCTCCAAGGGTCAACCTAATCCGATTGAGAATACTCTTGATAATAATACATCAATAAATACAAATAGCTCAAGTAACGACGTTCTCTCTCCCCTTCCAAACCCAATTCAAAATCAAACGGTAACAACGACAAATAATGCTGGGACTAACAAGAATAGTGCTCGAGGGGAAAACGGGGAGACGGATCGCCTACTGGGAGATCCATTCGAGACGACCGCGGAGCAGGAGAAACATGATCAAGTTGGAGCCCTGGGTGATGTTTTTAATCGAAATAATGAAGCAATTGGGATTCCTCTGAAAGATTTATCAAAGGCTCTCAAGGCTGTATCTGTATCGGCAACTCAGAAGAGACTTCCTTTAAGAAGAGCGTATACGACAGAAGGCAGTAGTAGCATTGGCGTTGGCGTTGGCGTTGGAGCAGGGGGAGTTGGTGGAACAGGTGGAGGAGGCGGAGGAGATGATGGACCGATTCCTCAACTCTTTGAACTATCTGATAATAATATCCGAATGACTAATAGCAACCGTGGAGCCACTACTACTAAAGGGAGGATCAACACCAAGGCTGAGCCTTTTGAAACGGTGTACGTGCAAGGACGAAAATCACTATTGCTCCAGCAGTTTTGGGCCCTTTTGTGCAAGAGATATTTATTCACTCGAAAGAATATCGAGGGACTCTTTTCTCAGGTTCCCACAATTTTATACTTGACTTTTTTATCATTCATTAATTAAAAAGGACTATCAAAAATATTATTCAAGTGACTAATTCAAAGTAATATTATTGTATTCAGATTTTACTACCAGCCTTCTTTGTCTCGGTGGCCATGTCCGTAGCACTCACAGCCCCCGCGATCGAAGACATTCCTGAAATGATTCTGTCTCCCTCCCAGTTTTATAATTTTACACAAAAGAAGGGGATCGTTCTCGGCTATGCAAATAATAAGTTGGACTTGCAAGAGAAGAACTTTTACCATGATGCTGACTCCAGTAAACTTGCGGATACTCTGCTTCTTCCCTCGGGAATCGGGTCAATCTGTGTGCTCAAGTATGTTTTCAAAAATGAAGACAAGACATTTTATTTATTGTATAAAACTGTGTATATTTTATCAAGGATAATAGAATTAGCAATAAAAAAAAATAGTTGTTTCTTTAATTTTTTAAATATATGTTTTTAGGAACCCAAATGTAATTCAGGGGTATTCCGTCAGAGAGCTGCACGACAAGTCACAGACCGTTTGGGTGGACGTTGGCGATTATGACAATTTGTGCGCGGGTTCTTTCTCCGTGAGGAAGCCATTCGCAAAGTTTTTTGTGCGAGAGTCTGATGAAAATTTTACATATGCTCCATCGTCGCGAGAACGGTAATTTCCTTGTAATTTTTTAAAAATTTATTTATAAAACTTTTTCTAAAATTGGCAGAAATTTACTTCAGCAAATTAAAAATTAGTAATTAGTAATTAATAAAAGTCGGGTTTTTTTCCGACAGAAAATATCCAATATGTACCTGTAATGAGGACAACACGGGATTCGTGTGTCCTTCATACGGATACACAGATCCTGAAACTGTTTGGCTTATTAGTCGAGACACGATGGTGGACATTAGTGGACAAAATGAATCTCAATATTATCTTCATACCACGGACAATTTCAGGTACTTACACGAATCATTTTTGACATATGTACATATTCATATTGTGTGGATTATTGAATACTCGTTTCATATCTCTCGCTTTACTATCTTCTTTAGTTTATAATAGAATTAGAATTTATATACTTTTTTGCTAAAAACTTGTAGACTGACTCGATATGGAGGATTGAGTTTTGGCCTAGTGAATCAGTTAGTTCCTCATGAATTTGGACAAAGCTCTCCCAGTGTCTTTCGAAAGGTTGCTGTGAGACATGCTGCAAAAATATGGTTCAACAACCAAGGCTTCCATTCCATCCCCATATTTGTCAATGTGATGAACAATGCTATTTTGAGAGCCAATTTGCCACCAGAAAAAGGATCCCCTGCTGGATTTGGTTTGTGTTTTACACTAACTCTACTTTACTACATTAATATGATGCCTTGAACTATATACATTATACATATTACTGTCAAGATTTTTATTCTTCATTTTATTTATCTTTGATTATAGGAATAACTGTGATTAATCACCCGTTCCCCAATTCGCAAACGATATTTTCTCAAGACGAAATGATTCAAGGGAACGACGTTCTAATTGCAATTTTCATCATTGTCGCCATGTCCTTTGTGCCGGCGAGCTTTGTCATTTTCATTGTGTATGAGAGGTCCAGTAAGTCCAAGCATTTGCAAATAATCAGCGGAGTTCATCGTGTCGTTTATTGGGTTGCAAATTATACCTGGGACATTGTACGTGTAAACTTTTTTTGCATAAAAAAATGAAATCAAGTATAGTTAATACTGTATTTTTTTCTGAATATACATAGTTCTCCATTTAATAAAATTAAGTAAATGAATTTTGTCCATGTTGTATTTATTTTTCAGCTCAATTACACAGTTCCTGCTGCCTTTTGTATAGTGATTTTACTGATATTCGATATACCCGCTTATACATCTAAACAAAACTTTCCAGCTGTCGTATCCCTCTTCCTTATGTATGGGTAAGTGACTGAAAGTTGGCAAAATATAAAATAAAATGTATGTAAATGAGTACTTTTCATCTTGATTATTTTTGCTCGTCATACTATTTGTAGGTATGCTATTACGCCCGTCATGTATCCAGCTTCCTTCCTCTTCCGGGATCCAAGTTCGGCCTATATTTCCCTGATTGTTGGGAATTTATTCACGGGAATAACTTGTATTGTGACGTCATTCCTTCTAGAAGTTTTCTCCTATGATGAGGTAACTTACGGGCTATTTTTGCATGTTAGCGAAGCGAGAGCTCCCCTTATACCTATGTATTACCTATTCTATCATGGTGTCTGTCTGTCTGTCCGTCCGTCTGTCCTTTTTAAGGTTCCAGGCAAACGGATTGACCGATTCACATGCGGTTTCCGTTGTTGAGCTTGTCATTGCAACATTCTTGTAAATACCCTCGTTTTTTGGTGACCCTTCGGTCACAGGGGGCAGAGTTAACCCCTCTCCCCCACACAACTCAAAATAAAACAATAGTGTAGAGTGTAGGTTACGTATAAATATTTATTATTTATATATTGCTCAATTTTGGTTGTGCAAAAAGCAGTTTTCAAGTTAAATTTTTGTTTTGCCCTCATGACCTCTAGAGGTCAACTGGAGGCACCGTAAGAGTTTCTAAAAACCAATTTCCCTTGTACAGATGGGTAGTATTTGGATTAATGAGCGTTCAGACAGACAGGTGGGTTTTTTTTGTTGAACACAATTTATCATTTTATTATTTCTGCTCGCTCCCTCGATCGTTACTCTCGTACTCACATATTATGTGTGTTCATTTAACTTTTAATTTAATTTTATTGCAGAATAAAAAGGGCATGTCGATGGTTTATTATTTAATTAATTTCAAATACCTGCTTTGTCTTATCTATTGTGATATTACT
>JAQIVE010002586.1:0-19340 GCA_034698285.1 Sminthurinus bimaculatus | reverse complement strand
GCAGACTTTTATAGCCAGTTATAATGCTTTTTTTAAAAAAAAAACTTAATACATTTCTTATGTTATTATAATTGTAATGAAAATCTGTGAAATTCTGTAACTGATCATGGTGGAACGGAATTCTTCTCATATCGATCGATGTATTTTATAATCTTCAGGCGAAAGACTACATTCCTGTATATTTTACGTGTTAATACACTAATTATTGTTGTATTGTAAAGTTGCATTTATTAATAACTACTGAAAATGCAGAGACCGATCGATAAAGAGTTGAAACTTGACCTCCCGGGGTCAAAAAAGGTCAATCTGAGGTCAAAGGTCAAATTTATCCGATGTTGACTGGGTCTTCAATCAGTTTACTGTGTACGCCCCAAAGATTCTGTTTTAAAAGAGAGACAAAAAGGTGTTAGTTCAATTATGAAAACTATTAATAAGCTAATAGTTAAAAAATTATAAAAATATAAACACACAGGCATATATTGGTTATAAGCTCAAAAATCTAAGAAATAATGATGAATACTAATGATATTATAATTCATGCAGATATAAATCTTGTTCTATCTAATATTTAAACGATTAATTACACACTAGAGGATATAATAATATATTATATATTATAATACATTATCAAACATATAATATTATTATGAACAAACCGCAAATATTGAACCTCACACAAATGCCACGCAGTCATGTGAATGCTAAGATTCACTGCTTCAAAGACTAAGTATTTACGCAGTAATACGTTTTTGTTTCTTTTTAATTCTATTATCTTTGTTAAATTCGTATGTTATCAATTTTAAGTATGTTGATAAATTTGTTTTAAAAATCACTATATTAAAATAAAAACAATAATACAATTCACTATCCATGCATATGAGCAAATTTGTTTTTAAAGTTCATAGTTAATAACGAATAACCTTTAAATGGCAACTAGTAACCAATTTCATTTTAATGAAAGCACAATCAAAACCTAAACGTATGATTAATAATTCTCTACTTACTCATAGTATTTTCAAACAACTCTTATTAGTGGAAAAAATAACATAATCGGAATTGAAATGGCCTTGTTTAAGTACTTACGAGACATGATATGAATACTAAAATAAGTAATGAATTTAGTTTAACCGTCTTCCTCTATAAGTTTACAGTGGACAGCATAAAGTTCCTAATGCATATTCATATTATCATAAATATCTTACGTTTTATAGTACTATTCGCATAACAAGGTGGAATTGATTATTGATTACCCTTAAGACAATTTTTAAGTAAACAATGATGTATGGTAGAAAAAAATAATAATCCTAGGACAACATTTATGACAAATAATTGCTAATTGCTCATAGTGTATAATATCATAAAAATGCTATGAAAATTTTCACATTCTGCAACAGCAGCCATTTCGATTTAAATTGCAATTGAAAATGAAAATGTGTGTATAGTGTGTATATATTACCTTGAAATATTTCACAGTTTTCACTTTCAACTCTAAAGTAGCATCTTCGTCAGCAATCATGATAGTTTTGGGATGTTGTTGAAAAGCCGAAATTGTCCACCTTTAAAGTTAAAATCGCAATGCTTTATCACTTATCACCTTTGTTAATTATTACCTATTTAGATACACATATATTCTATTTATGCATCGAGTATTTCCTTTTCCTGTTTCTAACTTCACTTACATGTGATTTATGCCCTCCTCAATTGCTTTGTACAGCGCCAAAGATTTGTGTGCACCCGTAATCAAAATCATGACCTTTTTAGTAATAGAAATTGTTAGTACACATAGTGTTTTGCTAATCCTTTTATACAGTTAATGCATAGTGATAACGGCATGAAAAGTTTACTAACTTCTCTTGCATCCATTACAGTGCCCACTCCAACGGTTAGAGCTTGCTTAGGTACCTAAATACACAACAAAATTAATTAATTGTCAATTTAATTAACTGTTATTAAACTAAGACATCAATGCTATTTAACTTTTAATTGAAAATAATTAGTCTACTTTAGTAATATCGTTGTCAAAAAAACGAGCGTTGGCCATAATTGTATCATGAGCTAGCGTTTTAACTCTTGTACGAGACACGAGAGACGAACCTATACACCCATAGGAAAGAACAAAAACCAATGAATTGTACGTAAAGTTTAGGGAAAATATCGGTGTACACATAAACGTAAAAGGTAGAGTGCATACCCGGTTCATTGAATGCGACATGCCCATCCGGCCCGATTCCACCTATTGAAGTTTATAAGAAATACGTTTTAACATGCATCAATTTTCTGCAAGGCTCGCAAAAGCAGAATTTTGCGTTAGGGCTCCGCCCGCAAATGTTTTCGCCATTTTTCTTAAAATTTCCCAGAAAAGATCCCTGAATTCTTAGAAATTTTTTTTGCAGGCTTCGCCGGCGGGATCCGTAGAATGTCAGTGGTTTTCCAGCAAAAGCGGAGCTCACGCAGAAAAATGATGCATGTTTTATAATAATATTGCACATTGCTTCATAAAAGCTATAATTATACTCTAGTCTCATTTTTACTTTTTATTATGTACCAAATATGCTACTCAACTCATATAATAGATTTAACTGTATATTTAGCTTACCCACAAACAATTCTACTCCACCGGCTTTTGCTATTTCCGCTTCATAGTTGGCACACTCGGCATTTTTATCGGCTGCATTACCATCCAAAATGAATACATTCTTGGGTTGAATGTCAACATGCTTGAAAAAGTTGCTCCACATGTAATGATGATAAGACTCTGGATGATCTTGAGGTAGATTACAATATTCATCCATGTTGAACGTTTTGACATACTTAAAAGACACTTTTTTCTGGTGGTAGAGCTCAATTAACTTTTTGTACATCCCTAGTGGAGTTCCGCCTATTCATGTACAACAACATTGTCAAAAGAAGCAAAGATAAAAAAATTATTCATTTAGCTACACTTATTTACACGAGTTTTATACACAAAACTATTTAAAAATGCAACAATTTACCCGTTGGCAGCCCCAGGACAAACAGCCGATCGGCTGTGGGATTAAAATCCCTAATTCGTTTGGCTACATATTTTGCAGCCCAATCCACGACGGCGTCACCATCATCGAGAATCAAAAGCCTCATCTTGAAATCTAAAACGAAGTAAACTAATTATGTTTAGCTGAAATTGAATAAGCGTAAGGAAAACAAAAAAGCAATAAATGTAGTATTATTTGTTGGTATGTAGTTTGGTAGACTTTTAAATATTTCAATAATACTTACAACGTTGTTAAATGGTCGTCGTCAGCTAAGTGAGCAGTGAGAAGACGTCGCTTGAATACTGAATAAGGTTTACGCATCGGACATCGGACCTAGAGAATTATACACACATATGAAGCCCATACATAAGGCATAAGTAGTAAGTGCACACATGTTATGTAACAGATTACGGAGAGAGAAATAACGCAGTCATATTTTCATATGATAAATAAGTCAATATCAAATATAACAAAATATAAGTTGTTTTCCTTCAGTCCTTCATCTACATATAAACAGATTACATTACACGTTCAACTATACAGCGATATCTTGTATCTTGTACGACTTTATCAATTGCAAATAAAATCGACTGGGTCGGTGATGATAAAACTGCTTAAGCCGATAAGCGTATATATCGTATCATCTCACTTTACGTTTACAAGGCTATAAGGTCTATGCTCTACAATTCAAATTGAAAATATGTTTTTTTATATACTTAATACTTACTAGTACTAGTATGCTACATATTCCATATTTAATATTATAATATTCCTTCGCATTTCTGAGCGTACACGTGCACTAAAACTAATACATACATAATACATAATATAAAAATACTTAAGTAACATCAAATAATAGGCTTATATTTTCATTTTTTAAATGAAGCAAATGTGCTAAACTAGCATCGCTGGTTAATAAGTATGTATATTGAATATGAAAAATTAAAAAATTAACAATAATAATTGTATTTTTTATTACTTACGCTTTATTAGTATACTACTCTCTTTATTTATATGAGTATACATGCCATGTAGGACAATCTCTCGGAAATTGATAATGATATTCAAGAATTATTATGTTTTAAGACCTGATGTCAACAATACAATATTTAGTTTTCCAACCAGACAACGAGATATTAATATAATTAATATAAATCCTTATCTGGTGTTTTCCATGTCACAATCCGTGAAAAAAATGTTATTCTCCCTGTTACCCGGATTTTTTTCGGTTATACCAAGGATGCCGCGATATTGCATGTATGCTGTATGTATGTACATAAATGTATAAGTACGGAGATCGCATAATATTATACTGTTCTTGTACGTAAAATTAAAAAAACCATTAAATATTCCTGCACAGTGATTTGTATATTGTATATCGTTGTATCATGTTTATAACATTTAGGGCGGATTATAATAGTATTAGTAAATTTAGCTAAATGTTATCGTGGGACAGTTAATTTAAGACAGATTTACATTTCCCAAATATTTTTGTAAAACTAGGCATTAAAAGTTACGTATACTACCACTTTTGGTACAAAGATATATATACCTAGATAAGTGTACATAGTTAGGTAATGAAGATAAAACATTTTGAAGCAGACGGCTAGAAAAACCTAGAAATGACAGACCACACAAGTTTTGTTTGTAGTTTTTTTTTGTAGAGACTAACATTTGTATAGAGTAAATAGTAAATATAATAAGAAGTGTATTTAAGAACTCCAGTTTATTGATTTTGTTGTTTAACTATACTAGCTTATAGTGTAACCATGTTTTGGTAGGTCTAATTGTAAGTCTAAAATGCCTAAATAAGTAATTAGTATTTACTAGTACTACAAGTGGAAGATTATAGTATTCTAGATTCTAAATGTGTATAATCTAATCTGAACCCAGTATCAAGGAAAAGTAGACAGACTTGACATTGTGACCTTTTGTATAATAATAATAATAATTGTAATTGTCAACACACATTGTATTTCAAGATTACAATAGGCTTCCAAATATTTATACAACAAAATGTTTACGATAAAGAACTTGGTGAATAAAATAACCGATAAGGTTAGTTAAAGTGCCATTCAATACTACTCTAAATAACCTAATTGAACCTTAATTGTGCTAGCAAATATTATTTATGACATTATGACAGCTGAATGAATTTTGACAATTGTACTAAGGCATTTACTTTCTAATATATAATACTCATAATATGAATTATCCATTATCCAGGGGAATGGTCAACAAAGAACCGGTGAAAGTACTGCATCGTTTGTAGATTCAGAGGATCAACATTCAGCCGAAGGATTTTTATGTCCAGCATGTACGTAAAATTTGAAAACCTTTAAATATTCATGCAGTATGCAGTGATTTGGAGTTGCAGTGATGTATTGTATGACGGCTTACATTATTTATTTTAATTTTTTCAATAACAAAAAAGTGAATGATACTCAAAACTAGTCAGTAGTCAGTTGTACCCTTTAGTTTTAATAACTCAATAATTTTACAGGTATGAGGGCTTTTTCATCTCCAGAAGCTTTGGAACAACATTATGTCACTCAACATGGAGAAGAAGAACAACCATCAGCTACTAATTCCGGAGGAAGTGATATTCAATTTCTCCGACAAGAAATTGAAAGTTTGCAGACATCTCTTGTGGTACATGATGAACATAATAATATGTATTTGTAATAATATATTATTGTCAAGAAAGAAATATGTAATACTACTTGTTTACTAGCCGTTATAATATGATCCGTTGGTATGATATGTATATGTGATGTTTGTACAAAATAATGATGATTTGTGTGTCCAGCATCTCTATTTTAATAACTTTTTGCTTATGTTCTATAATATAGGAGGAAAAGTCCATGTCGGAAGAGTTAAAACGTGAAGTTCTCAAAATTCAAACCGAGTTTTACAAAAAAGAGGATAGTAATGCATCCAACGCTCAGGATGCTCTTGAACAGAGCAATTCACTGTTAAAGTCAGAAATCAACCTTCTACGTCAACAATTAACCGATGAATTGGAAAAAACCACACAGCTTAGAAAAGATAAAGAGCTTTTAAAGGAGAAGTTATTGTCGTTAGCCAATGAAAATGATGAAGCCAGATTAGAAAATAAAAGCTTACAGGCACAATTAAATCACAGGTATACATCATATTACATATATTACTTGATTTGGTATGTATTATAATTCATATATCCTTAAACAGATAGAGTTCTATGATAAATGTAATGTTATGCTCAAAAGTAGTGTTATGTTATTTTTAATTGTGTTTCATTTGCATGGTGTTTATGTACATTCTAGAAATAGTATAGACGATGCTGCTGTTCTCCGACAAGAACTTGTTAGTGTACAGAGAATGATGGACGATATGGCGAAAGAAAAGGAAAAAGAAATTGAGGAGGTCAAGAGAACCCTTCAAGAGTTGGAGGGTAGTTTGTCGGAAGCTCAAAACATTAATGAAGATTACAAAGCTAAAATGCATGACTTTGAGACTTTGAAAGATGAGTACTCACAATTGAAAAGAGAATTTTCTGAAACTGTTGAGAGTCAGTTTAAAAAAGATCACGAAATCGAGCACCTGAAAGGAATTTTACAAGTAAATTAGCATTCTTATCAATTAGTATTAGCTTACAAATAAACTTAATAAAGATTCTATTTGATGCATGTTTGATGTATATATATTATTATTTATACGTATATACTTGATTTAGTTTTGCCCCATCAATTGAGAAAAATTTATAGATTGTAGATAATGGTAGTTTTCATTTTGCAAAATCTCTGTTTTAAACATGTATTTATATCTACAGGCGAAGGAAACCTTTGAACAGTTACAAACGCAAGCGGCTGATATTAAAGCCAAAGAAGCGGAACTCTTAGCAAATTCCAGTGAAAACGAACAGAACCCAGTGATGGAAAATCAAGAAGATCCTGAAATTCTGAAGGGAGAAATTCAGACATTACAATCCCAAAATCAGGACCTGTCTAAGCAAGTTCAAACCTTAAAATTAGAAGTAGAAAGTTATCAATCATCAATGAAACAGCTTGTTGAAGAGAATTCATCAAATAAGCGACAACTAAAAAGTCAGCTTACTGAGCTGGAAGAAACGCTTAAGAAAAAGGTTGTTTATAATTTATGTAATTCTACTTTTAGAACTGGTTTTACTTCATACTTGTACTTATGTTTATATTCATAAGTTTTACAATTTCCATGATGTTAGCAGTACAAAAAGTAGGTATATATCTAACTTATTTTTTTCATGACATGCTTGTAGGAAGCTGAAACAAGCCAAATATTAAAGACTGCAGAAGATAATCAAAATAAAAATATCAAACTCCTTGAAACTAAAGGTGCTGAAATTAATGACTTAAAGAAGCGAATCACAGCTTTGGAAAATGATGTTGCCGGGCAAACAAAAGCCAATAAATCATTAAATGTGAGTGTTCAAGTAAAAAAAATAAGTTTTAAAAATTTTACTATTAGCATGCATGATTAGTTCATTTTGTTAGTGAACTTGTGTATACTGCAAAATAAAGTAAATGCCGTAAAGGTAAATTTCCTTGACTTTTAAATATGATTTTCAAGGTGAAGATCATTTAATATTTTACGGATAATTGGAATCATTTAACTTTTTGACAGGAAAAATTTGCAACTGAAAAAGCTGTTTTTGTAGCCGAAATAGAAAATTTGAAGTCCATTATCTCACAGAATGGGAGCTCTATTACAGCTTTAGAAAGTTCAAAGATTGAATTGGAAAAACAGTTAAAAGCCGATGGAGAAAAATACAAAACTGAAAAGACTGCATTTCTTGCTGAAATTGAAAATTTCAAATCCCTTTTATTACAAAATAAAAACAATATATCAGCTTTAGAAGAATCAAAGACAAAACTGGAAGAATCAGTAACTGTGAATGAGGCAAATGTTAGTAAATTAACTCAAGAGCTACAAGAAGCACACTCACAGATTCGAGAAGGTTCGGAAAAGATAAGCACGTTACAAGAAAGGTTGAAGAAATCAGAAGAGTTAGTAACCAATAAAGAAGAAACCTTACGCAGTTTAAGCAAAGATTCTGCAGCTAAAATTGAGAGAATAACATTGAATTTCGAATCTCGTATACAATCCCTGGACAACACAATCGTAAGAAGTCGTATATTTATAAATGTATTTTGCTTTTGATATGAAATTATAGCCATGAAATCGTATTTTTCTATCCAGGGATAGAAAGATTCATTTTAATTTTTTTTTCTGTTGTTTTGTGTGGTTAATAATTTGTATATATATTCTATTATTAGGCTGAGAATAACGCCAAAATCGATTCTCTCACTGTTTCCTTGAAGGAAAAAACATTAGAATTCGAGCATTTACGAGAATCCTTGGCTCAAAACAACGCTTTATTATCAGAAAAAACTTCGAAAATTACATCCTTGGAAACAGAACTTCAAGAGATAGACTTTACTATTTGTGGTAAATGACGACGTTTTTGACAAATATTTTTGATTTTTAATTTTTAGAAACATTATATGACAAATTTTGAATTTTGTTGCTCTAATACTTCAGCTATTTTGCTGTCATTAAAATTAATTTAAGCTACAGTTCTAATACAACATGATTTCTCGTTTTGTTTGCTTTTAGATTTGAAGCAAAAATTAAAGTCTAGTGAAGAAGAAAAGGCACTTTTAGCTGAAAGATGTTTGACAGAACAGAACAAAGCCGAGTCATCTCATAAAGCGTATGATGAATGTAGAAGAAAACTTGAGGATTCTGTATCCGCTCTACAGGAACTAGGGAGAGAAAACCAGAGCTTACAAATTGAAATAGCAAAATCACAAGGTCGAAAATGGACGGATGATTCTTTAGTACATCATTGTACTGGGTGTGAGAAAGAATTTTCACTAACTTTAAGGAAGCATCATTGCAGAGCCTGTTTGCAAATATTTTGCTCAAAGTAAGAATTTTTTAAAATTTTACGCTTTCAACCCGACGAGTCTATATTCCTATTAAAAATTAATGTTTCAATTTTTTTGTACAATAATTAATGTTAACGAAAAAAAACTTTATCTGAATTGTCTTCTAAATAGATGCTCAGAAAAGAAATTACAGCTGCCTTCATCACCGAAACCGGAAAGAGTATGCGAGTCATGTTTTCAAGAGCATTCAACGAAATAATTCTCCCAAACAATTTGGAGCTCTACCATATCGTATCACATTGTATTTTATCAATTAGCACAACAACGTCCAGTACATTATGAAATGTATACTTTTAAAGATATCCAGATATTGCTTGTTTTTTTTAATTTTTAACCTTTATGTTGATTCTTAAATTATACACCTTTGATATTAGAATAGTTTTTGAAGAGATTGTTATGAGACAGGTACTTTTGTGCTTTCATGTTTTCATTTTTAACAAACAATTTTTGTGTTCTCTATAAGTTCGATTTAATGCTAAAATAAACAGTAACAGCTACAACGAGAAAGAGAAAACAAAATAATATAATGTATTCTATTTTTCTCTGTGTAAAATTTTGAACAAATTCGTTTGTAATTTACATTATACATTGGTCTGTATACCAGAGAGTTGCTAGTGTGTACACTTTAATAACACTTTTTATAAAACCAACAATAGCTACAACTATTTGTTAGTCAATTGTATGTTATCTGTAGCTAAAATACTTCCATAACACAAACACTCTCGCACAAACAGTAGCATGTTCCCTACATAAATATTTTGTACTTTAGTTATTGTTGAGAAGCCAACTACACATTATATTTTATTCATAAGTTGTTGCTAACGAATAGATTAATGCATATTTATGTATTATGTATTGATACCTACTAATATGTACAATCAGTCAGTGTCATAATTATATATACATGTATTATGTAAGAATTTTTAACCAACGCGCAAACCATGTGAATTATTTGTTTGCTTGGCTAATTTTTTCTACAGTTTTGATGAATTACTAACAAAGTAGAGATGCTGGTAAAATATAATAATAATATATTGTATCAAATGAAAGTATACCACAACCCTTAAACACGTATTATACTATATGAAAAATAAAAAAGGAACTAATAAAAATATTATATTCTTCAATGTTGAAAAAGTGTATAACGGTACCTTTTGCTTAGTCTCTTATTTAGGGCTAGAATATTTACATGGTTCACGTCCGAAATGATGAAGTACTATACAATATAAGTTTGTACATTGTACAGGTACACATTGCACACATTGCTTGTTTTATGCAGGTAAAAAATAAAACATTTTATATAAGAGAAAATATTAAAATGTTAAAGGGAAACTATTCATTTCTTGTTGCTCACATAATGAAAAATAATCTGGATTTTGTCACATCTTTTTAGCTACTCGTATTTTATATGAATTTTATGCCTAATATAGTTCATGGGGAAATAGAAAAGGTATAGGTTCATTGCTAGAAAATGTTTCGTATATTTAATCCTTTCTGACACTGCATATATTTTATACCGAATAGACTTTCTTTCCCTGACGAGTAAGGTTATTATAGTAACTACGTTACGTTGCGGTACTAATTTACTTTTTCTACCTTGCTTGAGTCTACAGATTCAAACGAAAACGTGATACATGCATGTAAATATGCCAGTATATTTGTCCATGGTAACCTACTATGTATCTACTTAAATGTGTAAAGATTTGCAGTGCGTGGCCTCTGGCTTTTTATGCAACGCAATATGACTATGCCTATGTATATAAGGGGA
Organism: Sminthurinus bimaculatus; assembly: GCA_034698285.1. Classification (NCBI taxonomy): domain Eukaryota; kingdom Metazoa; phylum Arthropoda; class Collembola; order Symphypleona; family Katiannidae; genus Sminthurinus; species Sminthurinus bimaculatus. The sequence continues at coordinate 8,592 of JAQIVE010002586.1, read as the reverse complement.
CACGATGAGAGAGTGAACCTAAAATCATACTGTGCCGTGATCTCATAACTTGCTCGTTTTCTGGATGTAAACTGGATAAAATAGACTGCTTTGGGCAAATCTCCTCATCCCTTGCCGAATAATTGATGTGCATGAAGATGGACTCGGCTTTACTTTTACTCTCTTAGTTTCCTCATCATATCAGTATTTATCTCTTACTCTCCAGTGACTGCATACACAGAAGTACAGGGTCCTCCAGAAAATATGGTCTAAATGGAAACTTTCCCTTTGGAAATATTTCCCTTAGATAGGTAAGGGAAATATTTCCAAAAGGTAAGTTTCCATTTAGACCATATTTTCTGGAGGACCCTGTATATAAAGACATGCCTTTATGTAAGTATGTACAATGTACATAGTCAACATTCCAGGAAATTATTTCACATCATCATATGCACATATTACGGCGGAGATATTCCAGGTTTTGGCCTATTTCATCACTATATCGTCATCGTCAATGCTGTTGACAAATCATCTCATGAAATAAGTTCTCTCTTTGATCGCTCTGTCAATTACACAATACACGGACTATCACAGACAAGGAACGGGCAGCATTTGACTTTCTCTCGTTCTCCAGCCATCCATCCAGTCTTTGGTAAATAAAGTTCATACTCATAAAATATATCATGAAGGAATTTCATAGTACCAAGTCCATGGTAAATCCGCTGCAAAATACATATATTAAAGATACTGCTAAGTATGTAGTACATATGTACAATACACAAAGGTTCTTTTCGACAGTCACTCCTTTATCAAGACTTTACTCACTTTTTCGACTTTCGCCTTATGATCTTTCCGACTTGTTTAGCTTGTATATGTGGAAAGTTCCTCTTTTCTTTTTTCGGTCTACCCTTTAATTTACTTGTCTCTCTTTAATCTTTGTAGCGTCCACATTTCCTTTGACTACTAGAGTAAATATATGCGCGACTTATGTATCACCCTAGTAAATAAATATAAATAATTATATTATGTAGGTATATGACAGTTCTATTTTTGTTTTAATCCAAGCTCGTCAGCGGATAACAGAATAATAGTTTACCTGTACACTGTAAACCATCATGTACCATACAGCACGGCATTGTAAATTTTTAACTATAGCTACCTATGTATATAGTATATACAATTTAACTTGCAAACATTTTTATATCATCTCCCTCGACCTTCCTTGTAAATTTCGAAAACTTTTCCCCGTGTCATAAGCATCATACAAGGTATGGCATGGCATGACACAATATCAAAGTTCCGTAGGTATACATTGTACGTTGTACGTGCATACTGTACAAGTATACACCTTTTCATGAGTCGAATATAAATGTGGTTAAGAATAGCAAGGAGAACATCCCTTACAATGTACTTTGATCAGCTCTTCATGACTTGTGTACCTATGTGTACAGTGAATAAATTGAACATTGTCCTTCATAGTATGGACATCACACACACATATTGTACACAGACTCGAGGATTGCCTGCAGAAATTCCTCCTTCCGACTAACAAGAAAGGATGGCAAATAATGGTAGGTACAAAGAGTTTGTTGAATGCATGCAAAGATATACTAAAAACAAAAGCATTTTTAGTGATTATAACTATCTTTGGTATCCGCTCTCAAATATTAGCTCCGAAAATGAGTCATTAATGCAATCAAAATTCGAGATACCATCTGATTTGCATCTACGTTTACCGTATTACAGCATGAAGACTATGTAAGTATTAAGGTATGAGGTGAAAGGTAAAAGGCGAGAGAGAAGCTGCGCCATACAACATGCCACGTTTTCAGTGAAGAGAGGGAGATGATAGTGTGGTAAATCATTTTATACTGTGACAAGAATTCCGAATTCGATTTTCGCTTTCCTTCGCTCTCAAGTTTTTTTAGCTATAGCACATTTTAGTAACGGCAAATATATCCTATACGTTCAAAGTCAGCTGTGAGCAGGACAAACCAAATATGTATTGTGTTTTTTTTGAAGTTTTTATAGAGCTCTTTCTATAACAAACACGTAACCTGCAATCTGCGATATTGATTTTAGGGTTACTTTAAAGGTTCTTTCAGCATAGAATTTTTTGAGAACAATGGCTAACTGTATTTTGCGTATTCCAGAGGCAATTAATTGACTTTTTATGGTACATCTCTCAAAAGAGCTGTCCAGTTTTATATTTATTGTCAAGTGTCCAGAAAAATAAGATGTTTCTTTTAACATCGAATATCGAAGAGTTTTGGTGCTTTTAAAGTTGTCCATACTAACCCTAAATCTTAAATTTGCGATCTTTCCTAGTTAACATACAGCTAACAGTCTATCGGAAGCAAAAATTTACACGATTACAGAGATTGATTTAGTCTAGTCATTATGAAGACGCGAGAAGAATTACAAGCATTTGTTGTAACGTGTAACAGTGTAACAGTCTACACATACAAAGATGAAGGTTCGCTTCCGTTTCCTGGAAAAAATTAAGATAGGAGTTGTAGAGAAAGTGCACCAATTCACTCTTCTTAATATCCGTAAATAGCTGTGCCTACCTTACTATAGCATAGATACATATGCACTATACAGGTGTTTACTACATACCGTTTTGCGCGCAAGTACACATACAGCTATAGGCACATAAAATATTGTGTACGTGTGTGTAATCATCTCATTCGTGTAATGATAATAACATTCTTACACGATAAAGTGATAGGCCCTGAAGAAACTCGAGGAAAGGACCAGGAAGAAGGGATAGAAGAGACGACATTGGCACGACACACTGCACATGAATTATGTATTGAAGCAGAAGGAAATCCTCGTACTTAATTACGTTTGACATCGTGAGCGGTGGAAGTATTAAGAGGTAAAAAACGACGTTTGAAGATTGTCCCTGTCAGCACCGGGGGTAACTTATGGCTCAATGCTCAAACATTCGGTGGATACTTTCATCATATTCCACCACTAATCCCTGCTTATATGCCCTGGTTTACTGTCGGCTTCTCTCTTCGGTGTCGTTGAGAACGAATAACTTAAGAGGATGATGGAGAAAGTGATGCAATGCGAACAAAGTGAAAGGTGAACTAAATTAAATGGAAAATTCTCTACGTCTACATGTTATTCTCTACAAACATGCTGTATTTGTACGTTGATTACAGATTGCATTATATTTTGTCAACCAGTCACTCCTCTTGATTTTCCAAAAGAATCATCGAACGATCTGTTATTCAACAACATTTTACCTGTACAACATAGTATACAGATAGAACCCTTTGAGTGTGGCTTGTTATTTGGTATTTCCAACTTCCTACAACGCTCGATGATCTGTAAAATCCTCACGTATAAATAGGTTTTGCTTCTGCAAGCTACAAACACAATAAAAAGTAAACATAAATGCATACAAACGTCTACATACGATTTTAACTTGTTTGTCCTTTACTGTGGTTACTGTAAAACCAGCTTCTTTTTTCCCGCTTTTCGCTAAGTGTGGCTTTTTCGGTTGCGTAAAACCGTTCTAAATGCAATTGTAGGGGAACACGATGAGGAAGCGGTAAAACGTTGATTCGTAAAATGAACAAGTTTTGTGACACTTTTCATTTTTATTGTGAAGCATACAATACTAGGAGGTTCTTAACAGAGTTTTAAGGTCAACTACTGGCTTATATTCGGCAGGTTTGACAATGAGCTGCAAATGTTTGATTTTACAAGATCATTTGTAACAAGCACTCACGTGTTTCTGTAGTTTGCAATCGTTGTTTAACTTTTTATTCAACTGAGTTAACTATTTATCTACTTCTCCAAACGTTTTTGAACATCGATCTCAAGTCACAATCATGATATTACTATTCGTAATACTATGATTGCTATGTAGGGTGGCTAGTGACAAAGTTTTTATTAGAAAGCGTTCCAACATTTAGTGCAAACTTGTGACGATATAATTGACAGAATATATTGACAGAAAATCGATGCCAATTGTCACTGCCAATATCGATTCTTTGGAAATTGTTAAGCCTCTTCCTTATTTTGTATACATTTACAATTTACGGCGGTCAGGTTTTGCAGGAAAATAGGTTACAGCAGTTTGAAATGTTGGTTGCTTTTGATAGTGATAGTGATGATAATGATGGTCTACGAACAAATGGCGTTATTACGACCGATATCGAATAGAGTTGTAATGTCATTGTTATTCCAGTCTAGTATAAAATGAAAATGATTCAGAGCTTTGAGAGTTTCAGTGCCGGTATATGCTATCAACTATTCTTTTCCTAGTGTTTCATCAGACCAATGTTTGTTTTACGTCTCACACAAACTGCATCACTATTCTCAATACCTATTCTTATTCCGTGCGATTCGATTTGGTTCAGCTGGATTGGATTAAATTGGTATTGCAACTGCCGACTAACTGTTGTGATCGAAAACTTTCAGTGTGGAAACTCGTGCTTTGGAATTATTCCACTTGTTTCTGTTTTATTCTACCATCTCTCTCTTCTATGCGTAGAGAAAGGAGTGACGTGTGATGTATTGCATATTGCATTATATGCGTCGCAAAATGCAGATAATACATTACACTTTATTACATTGACTAAAACCACTTGAATGTATATCGTGTCAATAATACCGTGAAATTGTTACCTTTTCCTTGTGCATAGAACTTCTCGATCAATAATTTACAAACGCTTGGATGATAGCTGGGAAAAGAGAAAACGTAGTAAGATTTTCTAAGAGGCAGGTGGATGTACTTACTCTATATCTGAGTACCTCAAGATTCATTTTTGGTCTTCTTTTCAAGTATGTAGCTATAGTTACCAGTGTACACAGTGCATACTCTTTTAAAGTAGCCCTTACCTTGGAAATGGTCAATTTCTGGGTTATTTTAGTACCTTTGTATTCTTTTAAAGATAATCGGAAACATTCTCGTAAATAAAAGTTGCCACACATTGAGTAAACAAAGGGCACTTTTGAAAGAGCCCATCACGTGAGCACAGTATAACGTGCTGATTACATACATTGCCATAGTCAGCCACGCAATGGCCTCGTAAAAGAACAAAAAGAGGCAAAAGTTACAAAGTCCAAACAGAATTACCATTTCCCAGAGAGTGTCGGCCATTGACTTCCCTTAATTGCGAAGAAAGCACATTTATCCAAATCCAAGTTCATACAATTCGTACTTCCTCAATTGCTCAATACAATGTACACAAAAATATGGACGTCAAGTTAGCCACCAGCCACCACTGGTGGCTGGAGTTCTCAAGTTAGCCACCAGCCTCCAAAAAATGTGTGGCGGCTGAAACATAAAGTTAGCCACCAACGTCCAAAATATCTATCAGCCAAGCAAGTTAGCAGCTTGTCACAGCAAGATGGAGGCTGGCACAGCTTGGCACATCAAGATGGAGGCTGGCACAGCTTGGCACATCAAGATGGAGGCTGGCACAGCTTGGCACAAGTACTTGGGGCCTTGGCACAGCAAGATGGAGGCTGGCACAGCTTGGTACAGCAAGATGGAGGCTGGCACAACTTGGCACAAGTACTTGGGGCCTTTGCACAGCAAGATGGAGGCTGGCACAACTTGGCACAGCAAGATGGAGGCTGGAACAGCTTGGCACAGCAAGATGGATGCTGGCACAGCTTGGCACAAGTACTTGGGGCCTTGGCACAGCAAGATGGAGGCTGGCACAACTTGGCACAGCAAGATGGAGGCTGGAACAGCTTGGCACAGCAAGATGGAGACTGGCACAGCAAGACGGAGGCTGGCACAGCAAGATGGAGGCTGGCACAGGTTGGCACAGCAAGATGGAGGCTGGCACAACTTGGCACAAGGAAATACCATTTAAAAGCGCCGGCATGATTGTAATGTCAACCTTATATCCATTTCAGAAATACAGTTGTAACAATGAACCAAACAGGGATGTTGAATCAGATTGAAATTTGTAAGCACTGAATTACATTGCGACGCTTTCAAATGGTATTTTCTTGTTTTTTTCTTGTTATTGCGCTCTGCTGAAACTGGTGGACGTCAAGTTAGTTGTTGTGCACTTACTTTCCTGACCTCTGGAGCCCATGAAATGTCACCGTATTAAAATCGTTAAAACACAAATCAAGACACCGCAAATACTTATTCTGGTATAAAATACACAGCACGGTGACTCAAAACCGGTGACAAAAACGTACCAACTTTTTCCAACCGTGCAACGGCAATCGCATGACGCTTAGAGGTCAAACAAGTTAACACAGAGTAAGGGATGTTTTTCGTCTGATTTTTCCTTTAGGTACTTTTAACAATAAAATTTTCCCACAAAAAAGTAAGCAAAGGCTCCTGTTAATCTGACCTCAAAACCAGACACTATTTTTATTAGAGCCCCATGATAAAATTTGTAGAATGTTTTTCCGGAATCGGTTTTTTGGGGTTGTTGCTTACCCGGATGATTTTTTACAGCTCTTTAATCACTCAAAAAAAAAAGTTTTTATGAGAAGTCTTTTTTCTGCGGAACGACTATTTTGCGTGGAATACATTTGGATTTTTTTGACTAACTTTGAATTTTCAAAAAAATCCAAAAATTAGTACCAAGAGAGAGAAAACCCAGGGGCTGCTGTTTTTAATTTTTTGACCCTGGAGTGTACTTTTACCTACTTGTTTGTTCGCTTTTTGTTGCATAAATCCCAGTACACTAAAATTCAGTGCAGGATTCAAAGGTGTTCCCTGAAACTTTGATTACTATAATTTGGTCGTCTGTGAAGGTGCAAAAATGGTCACGCAAACATTTGCGAGCGCGCCAAAAGATTGTGGAGACTAGCAAACTTGCGTTTGACCATTTTATGTCGTTGCAAAACCTCACATGACCATTTTTCCACCTTCACAGACGATTGAAGTTCCATGTTTGAAGCACCTTTAACCAAAAGAAAAAGTACCTAAAGAATTAATGGTTTTTTAACTTAACTTGTGTCAAACCACCGTCAAACGCTTCGTTTGTTGACCCTGATGGGAGTTCAAATGGACCGTTTTGTTGCACACTCATTTCCCTGACCTCCAGAGGACACGCAAGTAAACACGGGGTCAGGTACATTTTTACCATCAAATCCTCCGAAACCTCACAAAAAGATGCTTCAAGTGGTTCTGATGAAGGTGTAAATAGATCATTTTGTCGGGGCACGGTTCTTTTGACCTTCAGAGGTCACGCAAGCTAACATTGGGTCAAGGATGGAGCTCCGACCAATTTTAATCAAACCACCGCCAAACGCTTCTTTATACCTACCAACGAATAGTTTGGATGAGAACTCTTAACACGTAGAAAACTAATGTCGTGTTCACTGTCAAAGTAGTCTCAACATTTCCGCATATATCCTTGCAAAATTTGAGCAGAAAACGCGGGAAATCTACAAAAATTTGAACCACTGATTTAAGTTTAGTTAATTATCTTCCATTAAAAAAATAATTGAAATCTGTAGTATCACTATTAGCTAAATAGCAGCCTTTACCGTGGGAGACCTCCGAAATGCTCTTAAACAGTTTGTAAAAAACAAAAAAACGTTTTAAACATTTCTTTGATTTTAAAAGTTTGGGTGCAAGGAGTTAAAAACTTTTTAAAGCGGTTTTGTTAACTGTCTTTTTGTGCATCTAGATTTGCTTTGCAGAATTTTGTTGCTTTGACGAGTCGACCCATAGAGCCCAACAAAGTTGGGCGACAGGGCTCATTGACATTGTGAATGTTGACTTTTCAAACTTTTCCAAAGAAATAGTCAAAACGTTGGAATTCTTGAATGATTTTATTTTTGGTGTAACTTTATACGTTAGGTACTTGTTTATAATTAGGCAGAACATGAGATTACTTTATGGAAAAAATCTATGAAAAAAATGCCAAATTTTTTCCCCAATTTTCACAAAAATACTTTTTTGTCCCGTGGTAGCCTTTTTATTGCCTTAAAAACGCATAAATTATCCTTTCATGTCGTCTAAAATGTATTGTGTTATAAGTTATTCTATTTTCTTGCAAAATTAGTAAAATCAGCCGACTTCCAAGCACGTAAAAGGAAAATTCTGCGGCAAGGTCAAATTTTTCAAATTTTGTATACTTTTCAAAGTCCTTCATATTTTAAAACGGACAGCAGGGATGCGGTAAGAAAAAATCATTTTTTTAAAAGATTTAAGTCTCCTCGTTCTAAAATCATAACAAACTGTAAGAGTTTTGGCCGTTATTGTATTTTTGTCTATGAGACAATGGGAGTCCCTTCAAAGATGAAAAACCTGATTTCTCACCAAAAACCAAATTTTTTCCCTATTTTGCAGTGCTTCAAAAAACTGATATCATTTTGGCCCAAATTTAACAACCAACTAAAGGTTGTTAGAAAACAATAATTGTAGGAGGGTAGATCATAAAGTCCCCGCAAAACATGCTTAAACGACGGAAAGTTTCAAATTAAATTACGCTGTTAGTAAGTACCAGCGATTATAAGGTTGTGTAGAGCAAATCAGTTAAAAAATTTATTGGGGGGAAAACCGAGGGCTTCTTTAATTTAAAAATTGGAAGACGGTACCCAACAAGAGACCCCTGTTATTTGAAGGTGTTTGCAAGATGAGCCTCCAAAGTGTAAAAAGAAAAGTTG
>JAQIVE010002585.1:0-19341 GCA_034698285.1 Sminthurinus bimaculatus | reverse complement strand
TGTACAGGGAAAACTAGATAGCCTATGACTTCCTTGCATGCTCGAATTTTTATTTTTTGAAAGCGAGATCAGCTCTACTATATGAGCCTTTACTACACAAACAAACGACATGATAACAGCAGTTAGATATAATGCGAATACGAATAAGAGTATGAATGTGAATGCGGACAGGGGTTGTAAATACGTAATTACGGGGACTTGTCGTGTACATTTCATTTTACTTAGATCATACAACTTACATATTATTGCATATACATGTATCGTGTAAGTATGTATACAATATTTACATACATGATATGTACATACACATAAATGATGTTATCTACTTGTATGTCCACTCGCTATTATACAACATCTACTGTCCATAGTTCATACAGTCTATAGTTTACTAAATAACAACAAAAAAGAAAAAGCTTTGTTATTTCTTTTTTCCTGCAATTATTATTCCCTCAATTCTCGAGGAAAACAATGGTCAATACACACAACATAATGTACTTTTTATTTATTTACACTGTTAAGTTCAAGGTAAACGAAGGAAACGGTTCTCTGATCTTTGATGTTTTCAATAATAATTCAAGCTTTTACAATTTACCAATTCCTATATTCACGTAATGACAATGACCATTTGTTACTGCTGTCGAATAAAATTAATACTGTTTTACCATATTCCTATATTGTATATATTATGCATCACACTATAAAGATTGGAGATTGCAGGACAATGTCGGATTTTACAGCCCTTCATTCCTATATTTTACAAAATTTTGCTCAATAAATAATAAATAAATTTGTTTCTTATCGTTAATAAAAGCTATTGTGATTCCAGTATTTTAGTTTTATTGTGGTTCCAATTAAAAGCATGCAACTTTTTAGGTAATAAATTTATCGTCCGAAAATTCTCATCATTCTATTTCCTGCCTTGCAAATGTTCTTAGTTAGACACTCAGAATATTTTTGCAACAAGTCCAAACAACGTGGATGACGTGAGCAAAAGTTAAATTTTTGTCTGAGCGAGAATTTGACATTACGATCTTGCAAAGACGCCTCTCGAGTATGTCTCGAGTATCTCGGAGGAAAAATGTTTGCTCATTTTTTATTGGGTGCAATACAAATTATGTACGGTAAAAGTTGAATAGACGTTAGGTAATTTTAGTTAGGAAGACCGTATGCCATGATTGCAGAGTACATTTATCATCATATCCGGACACCATGTAATAATGATAATGATAATAATAATAATGTTAAAAAATATCCGTATGTGTATAGTTGAATAGGACGAGAGAGAGAGAGAGAGAGAGAGAGAGAGAGAGATAGGAGGATTGCGTGAGTATAGTATAGTTGTATAATGTGCGGCGCATGCATGTGAATTGGAATTGTCTAGGTCTTCAATGAAGACTCGACTTCAAGTTCAAATCTATACAGTCAAATATGAGTCAATGACATTTGGCTCGCTAGCTGACTGTGTACTTATATCCTATATGTATGAATAGTACATGCGTCTTGGGTTTTGACGGGCGCAATGTATGTGAACATAGAATTAATGGAATGAACAAAGCCAAGGCAAGATACATAATGCATATATAGGTACATATTATGCCTGCACAAGTAGACGAATGGATGCGGAACACAAAATACACAGGTAAGAATGAAGTGGATGGCGGTAATGTGAGAGAAGATGCATTTGCATTTTGTTTTCTCGTTCACTTTTATATTCTCTTCATCGGGCAAAATTTCTTATAGCAGGAGAATGAAGATGAAGATGCAATAGCGACATACAATTGCACTTCTATTTTCTCTTTCTCCCCCCCCCTCCCCCTTTTATCCATAGGCTAACTTTCCGATCTCAGGAGCAACTTTTTCTAAATCAACTTCAAGCCCCTAAAGTTATACATATTATTATTATTAAATCTAATGAAGAACCAAAAGAACCAAATTTGCCTCAAGTGCATAAACCAAATCTTGTCTAGCTCCCTCAATTTTACAAACGAACAAAACTCATCGCAGCTTTGGTACATATTTCAAGTGTAGAAGCGTTTTTTTACACGAGTAATATAACTTTGTTCTTCTTCAGCTTTATTTTACACCCATTTTCATTTTCGTATAACGTAAATAGAAATGAAAATGGTCAAACAGAGGGCTTGGTGCTATGTGGCAGATACAAAATAGAGATGAAGAGGACCCGTCCGTGTCTATTTTTTGTTTTTTGTAATCTACTGAGTAATCAGTACCTATTATAGAGCTACATGTAAAATATTTCTTAGGTTTTTATAACATTTTTAATAATTAGTGCACTTTTTATATTTTTATGTTTGTGCAACAACATTATTATTTCTTATTACATTATTGTTATTCCGACTATCGACGTGAAAAAAGATTATGTTGATTTTAATGTTGTGAGACTTGATGTAGTGGCATGGAAGTATGAAATCTACACTGAACGTAAATGTAAGGGAGAAAATTTTCCCCAATAAGATTTACGTAGAACATAATGCAAGTTGCAAAAAAAAAGATTGAGACGTTCAACTCTGCAGCAATTGTTTTGTTACACAAAAACTCACAGATTATTGCTGAAAAACGGAAATAAAAATGGAATTTCCTGTTTATCCGCACCAAAGTCAGAGAGAGTTAGATCCTGAATCTAACCAGAAAAAAGGGTACACATTGTACTCTACTGTACATTTATCTTTTCTACCAACAAATAGTACTTTACCAAAATTCTTCTTCCAGCATGTTTCGAGCTATTAAGCATGAAGAATATTTTGGTACTTGCTATGTATGTGTGTGTAAGCTGTACTTATACTAAATATGCTGAATAATAACATTAGTTTGTTTGAGTAATAGTAAAAGCGTTCACACTCGATGATCCTTTCGTCTATTTTCCCCTGATGCTATGTGGACGTACACTGTTTGCAGGACGTATGGGGTATCTCTGACTAAAAATCAGCCTTCGCATCATTTAACTTTCTAGTTCTTTGGATTTTTGTACAGTCACATATTATCGCATATTATCGCATACGCAGACAAGAAACTAAGAAAAATTACAATAATATTATGTTATAACAAACTTTGTACCCGCCATTTGCTAAAAATGATTTGCATAAATCAAAACTGGTCGCGATTTGGATCTTCATAATATTATATATCAAATTAAACATGTAACAATCATTCAGCCATTCTACTACGCTGTACGTTGTAGGTAAATACAGTACTTACTGAATAATTTAATTACTTTATCATTCCAGAATTTTATTATTTGTCTTCATCCTCTCAAGTTGAGAGCCTCAACTTTTTCTCCCCTTTCCTTCCTTGAAATTTGAATGCTAAAAAAACCTACTTCATGCGAATATAGTTCAACATACATATTAAAGGTGTTTGTGGATGGATGACTTTTTTGTGACATTTGCATGCTTGCTATTTTATAAAGCTGAAAACAGAGTACATACTAGCACCTTTTATTTTAATAATACACCAAAATTTTGAGAATGATCACAACATACTGAAATGACAAAAGTTAAAACCTAGCCCTTGGAAAAATTGAAATTTGATAAAATGTTGACACGAATTCAGTTGAAAAACGTATCAAAAACTTCCATGTTATTTTTATGTCAAGGAATCAAAATCTCGTTAGATCATTTCCGATTGTTCGCAATTTGCTAGCATGGTAAATATTTGGTGTGATTTTGATGAGACATTAATGATAATATGTTGCTATAGGATCCTACTAAAATCTATTCAAAATTTATTCAAAAATGCTGTGATTTTTTACCATAGCAATATATACAGATAGGTAAACAAAATTGTCATTCTCTCGCATAATAAGTACTACGACAAACATTGTTTTTGACTGGAAAGATGATTTAAGGAGTGGCAGATTGTGAGACAAGGGAGCATCAATCAATAGAACATACATTCATTAGAATTTTTGCGGACAAGATCATATTTTCAACCGACACAAAATGCACAGACCATGAATTATAACTTTTGAATCATTATGCCTCCCATAATATATTGAACTTATTCCGTGAAGGTAGTCTAATTCTGCTATTATTTAACTCAGGCCAAGATTTGAATCTGCTCGTATATAATTTTGAATTTGCAATTTGCAACTTGAAAATTATATTACACGAGCCATATTTCTTGTACATGTGTAGAAGAAAATGCTTGTATAGATCTCGGCTTTCTATTACATACATATTTATTAAACCTTATTCAACATTTCAAGGAATTTTTCAAACCAAAAAGTTAAATACATCGCGAATTTATAAAACAAGAGATTATTCTCAGGATCATATACTTCGTATGTAATAATGGCATCGTTTCATTCAATGATAATGAAAAGTACATCATCATCTAGCTCATGATATACATATATATGTATAACACATATTCCATTCATTCACTATACATACATATTTTGAATTCATCCCAATAAAGGTAGCAAAAAAGGGAATAGAGAACATGATGTATATGTTACAAACATGGAAACAACTAAAAATGGAGTAGAATCAGTTGTAGAATCTAAGATGAGTTGTGTGTATTCCTATTTTGCATGTACAATTGTATTTTATGTATTCCTTATTTAGCGTTATATGGTTTTAATGAAACTAAAAACAAGAAGTATGTATGTATGTATATAGGATGCACAATGCATTTAATCAAAATTCAATTCTACAAGACGATCCGTCCCTGAACTGTTGTGGGACCATTTAAGGTAAAATAAACGCAGGTTGTTTGTTTCGTATTTACACTAATAATTATCAATAAGCGTTGCACTTTTTGTCACGTTTGAATTCCTTTCTAGTTCTTCTTTAATTCTTCCTCATTATCTTCGTCTATCTTTCCGTCTCAATGCATACTTTATGTTACACTGAAGATACACAGACTCGAGCACTGGAGGAACAATCCCAAATTAAGTGTACTCATGCATTTGCAATTATCTAGGTTATAAGACGTACCAATTTTTTGACTGGCAAGTGTACCAGCAGTGTACCTATTTATATGCAAACAAAGGAGCAGCACTGTACTTGTTTACAATATCCAAACACATAAATATGTTGTATCATATTAAAACCAATTAACACTTTTTAAGCACATGTATTCAGAGTCTTGTAACTGCCTCATAACAAATTTACTCTTTTTTACACAATATCAAATAATAAAAAACCTTGATTTTATTTCAGATGTATATTAATGTCTATTTAAACCACACTCAATCACAAAATCTACATTGGCACAATTTGAGACAACTTGAAACAATCCACAGCAGCACGGCTTTGGGCCATCGATACGTTATAATACACATACGTTGTAACAGGGTTATTTAAACACAACAAACTCAAATAACAGTCACAAGCCCACTATATTATTGAAAGTCTCATCTTTCGTGTGTGCGGAACCAAGCGACCGACAAAATACCAAATATACATAATTACATACAACCTGAATCCTTGTTCATGTACAACACAATGAGATGCAATACAATAATAATGGTAATGTTATGAAGGTCAACTTACTAGGCAGCTACTACTACTACTGCTACTACTACAATTCTCCTGATGCCTACGACTATTTCTGTGTATAATGAACGTATGTACTCATCGCATAATTACGTCTGATAAGGCGACGTACAATCGTTATTATGCATTTTATGTATGCATGTACAATGTACATATATATAAAATACAACGTTCTCAAACGTGCGTGGGGAGAGAAGAAAGAAGAAGAACAGGAGAACTGTAAAAAATATGTACATACTCTAAAGTGATGGTACAGTATTCAGGAGCATAATGCATAATGCTCTTGTATAATGTTTCTATATACTGCAAGACGATGAAGACTGAATAATGTTAAAGTTGAAGTTAAATATTTTTCGCACGATGTTGACTTCACCCCTTCCGCTCACTTAAAGAAAAACGTTATGTTGTCTCTTCTCTTCAAGTGTTCAAAATTATAACCTATACTTTTCTATACTGGACTGTACATATACACACATCTACCTCTTTCCTCTATTGCATCCTTTATATAGTTTATGTACATATTATACTGAATTATGAATACACAAAGAACAAAGAATGCTGTGGTTATCAAGTCCATGCACCACATTTAGCTTCACTGAAATCTATTTACTATTTACTTTTAGTTTGGTAGTACAGAATATTTCACCCTTGTACATAGATTACAGTCATCATCATCGCCATCGTCGTTTTCCTCGTCATCTCAAAAGTCTGAACTCATTGACGTTTTATATTCATCGTTTCATTTGCCTAACTGTTGATTGATTCGTCTCAGTCGACTTGTAGAGAGAGACCATACCTTGAATCTTGCTCTCTCTCTCTCTCTCTCTCTCTCTCCCTCACAAATTCACTGAAACACACTTCAAGTCAGAGACTAATTCGCAACTCTTTGTCAATCAACATCAGCGACAACTATGCAAAATCCTAATGCAAATTGACTGTGCATCCGTCGCAGTCCCTCGCCTGCTATACGCATTTTGACATTTTGCACATTGCAAAATCAATGTATAGAATTTGTTTAAGTCCTATGTAAGTCGCAGTTAATAGAAATACAAGTACAAACAGAAAAGGAAGCAGCAGCAGCAAGCAGAGCATACACAGATGCATAATATGTTCGCATTATACTATGCCTACCTACATATTACATATATACGTACGAAAGATATGCGAGACAGGGCCAATATAATATGAACATTCTTTCTAGTCCTCAACAATGCGCTCATTTGATTTATGATGCTTGCATGGAAGCATCCACCTACTTTTAAATCGGTAATTAATCCAACAACTTATCATCTCTAGCTCTGTACAAACACACTCTCTACTCGGCAACATCTCCAATCCTCCTATTATATTTACATATTTAGTTAAAGGTAATTGGGATGGTATTACTCCACATGTATGTACCTACATATGCATTATACATCCTGCCCTTTTGTCTCTGTTACATATGGAACTCACTATGCATGTACATAATATATTTGCATTATAACATACTTAATGCCGTGTAACTAAATCACTATGCGAGTACGCATAGTGTGATACATTATGTGTGTGTATAATTAGTTGCTATTTGTGTGTGGATATACACGAATGTGTAATTCTGCGTAGGCGAACATCTTGTAGTTGTTTTAAAAAATAAAGTTACATCTTGTGTTGATGATAATAGCGAGTAGCAATCGCAATTGATATCAAAGTACCGTTTTACAGTGTATTACTTGCTTACTGCTTACATATACCATCATCATCGTTATTACACCCACATCAAGCATTTTGTTTAATTCGCTCATTTTTATTTCAAAATGTTTGGAAAAATAAAAGCAAAGTTATAGGACCTTCTCTTTTGGCATTATTTTATCTTTCGATCTCTCCCTGCAAGTTGAATCATTTACAATAAAAAGACAAAGATACTTCAATTGCGACCGAGATTAAGACGAGCAGCTGTTTGAAAAATTAGCAAACCTTGTTTCTTTATTTAACAAACTTTATCTGCATTCTAAAAATCGAATTCTAGATTATGCAATTCTGAGCGAACAACGGCGAATGTATCGATACACAAAATTTATGCACAAACCCGTTTGAAAATTCCACCAAACATCAAATTCTAGAGCAAAGACAATATGACCATCTCATTCAGTATAAAGTCAACTACAATAAAGTGATTTTATCTTTTATCATTGGAAAGTATACTTGGAAGTTAAGTCACGATCTCGAATAATTCCCGAAGTACATGTTGTATGTAGTATGTACGCATGCATAGTCACTTGCTTTGATCGCTAAGCCTATATTTAAATGCATTCTCTTGCTACGATTATGTAATAAATGCAGACGATTCTGTGTTTTTACGTCCAGGTGACCAAAATTTTAGTTTTTCTGTCTTCAAAAAAATACACAATGTGATATAATTCCTGTAGTAAATTGTATATATAAAAATTGTCATTCCAAAGCTCTTCAAGACCAAAGTGTGATATAGTGCAAAAGAGCTAATACTTATAATTACAGGAGCTTCATCACTCAACACGTTTATTTGAAAATAGAACTAATAATAACTTTGGTCAACCTATATAATAACTATAAATAAGTTTGATTATAATTGCACATAAACGGTAAGAGCTCTTTGCATGAGACACGGGACTTTTACTAGCTATTATGTTATGAATACTAATAATAATAACCCTGCTACTACATTCGTAACGACAAAATTGTAATAAAACGACGATAATTTTTAATCATTGCAAAGAAAGAGAGAGAGAGAGAGAGGGACACTTACACTTGAAATTTAAATGTAAACTACATGTTTTAATGGCAGAACATGCGTATAATTTTTGAGAGTTGTCAGTGGTGAATGAAAATAGAAACGGCGAGACTAGTTGAACCATAATACAAAATACTAATTATAACGTATTGTGTACTAAAAACTAACAACAACAATATATTTTCTCATTACTGTACACGAAAATTTATACGCATTATCATATGAATTTGCGTGTAATTAAAGCATTTAACTTTCACAACAACAAAACTAACCCTTTGCCTCTCTGCCTCTCTCTATCTGTACACTTACATAAAACCAGAAATTTGATTGCTGTTAAAGTGCGTATGATATTTTTATGTTATTTTCATTGCTACTCAAATGACAAAACACGAAAACGGCATCCAGCTCTCTCGAATTCAAGGCACCATCACTAGTGTATGTACCACAATAGAAAGGTAGTACGTAATGCGATTCACGAATATACACATGGACATTTTTAATGTCCAACCCTATGCATGCGGAGTGCATGTTATGACTTTTCTTGAAGCAATTAAATAAAAAACAGTTTTTTAAATTATATGCATTCAAGTTTAAACAAATACAAGAAGCTTGGATTAAACCGTATAAGGACATGAGACAGCGGAGGTTAAATACTTTTAAATTGTATAAATACGTACATATCTTGTACAATTCAAATATGTACACGTACAAAGTACGATAACATTGTTATTGTCATCATTAAATGAAGCACAGGATTGAATTTTAACAAATATGCAACATTTTACCATTATAAGAAAAGGGATATGATGAGAGCCTAAAACAAACGCAAATAATTTAATTGCGTGATGCACGTGATTGAAAGATAACCCCCAAAATTGTTGAGAATTTTCCATTCGCTAGAAACCCTCATAAACTAAGAAATAATAATGCGCTCCTCAGCCCCCCCCCTCTCTCTCTCTCTCTCCTCTTTCTCATTTGGTGTGTATGTGGTTTTGTCTCAAAGTTTGCAAAATAGCCGCGAAAGTTGCTAATAACTTTGGCACATTTTTTACCAAGTCTATACATACATGAGAGCAAAATATTATAAAACAAATGCCAAAAAATGTTATTCCTTATATTTTGTACGCGTAAATTGCCTCTTATTTACTTGTATAATTGCTGAATAAAAGTTTTTCCTTTCCTATTTTGAAACGAAACAAAGCCTCGACTCCTCGTCCTTCCGTATGAAAACGTTTTTTCTATGGTAATGTGTAATGTGGATTGTGGCTTGCACCCACAGTATGCGTCAAATCTCCTTTACTATAACAAAGTAAGCATAATATTATTATGAGATGATTAAACAGATTAAATTATGAAACACAGGTATACATAACAAAAGACTAGAAAGAGGGAAAGAGAGTAGTAATAAATATTAACAATGATCATTACTACTGCAATAACAATTTTAAGGAAAATTTAACAAGGAGCGTAATACAAGGCTTACATTAAGTTGTACTATTAAGTTGTACAAAGCTCAACATCAAGGAAAGAAGTAATCGTTATTAAATTAAATGTGTTGATGTGGTTAATGCATGACTCAAGTCAAAACTGCTCAGAAGCAACAGAAAAACTCTTACTTCTTACTCTTACATATTTTCACCTTCCTCTCATCGATTGACGATTATAGGCTGAATCAATGAAACTAGATGATTTATAAAGTAGGAAAGTTAAAGAGATTTCCCATTTTCCTATCACGACTTCCAGGTCAAGAACAAGAGATGCAAAGAGCAAAGAAAGTAGGAATACTTAAACTAACGACAGTGTATCGTGCGGATATAAAATCCGTGTACAATATAGTCTCTCTCTAGCGATAAGGGGAAATTAAAATCTAAGCGATATAATCTATAAAGTATATAGTATCATTAATTTGTCTCTGTGATATCAATTACATACTAGATTTATCGTGAATATGATCGTTTTCTTGCTAATGATGGTCTACAGTCTACAAACGATTCGAGACAATACATTACTTTTGGTAAATATTATGTGATGAAAATTCAAAAGTCCTGCTATTATCAGCATACTGTACAAATTAACTATAGTTAATTTTTAATAGGTATAATACATAATACCTATTACCTACATTATATCATGTGATTTTTGCTTGTGCGTAGTATAAGCTTGCTGATTGATGCACCTAGTCTAATAATTCTAAGTTATATAGTTTTTCAGCAACGATATTATGCCATGGTGCATTTAACTCCAAGCTACTTATCTTTATGAGCTGCATCTTCGTCTTTCCTCTTCCACTTTTACTGATTTTCAAAACTGCATTCGTTTAATTGCTTTTCGCTGAGATAAACTATACTAGATTGTATTCTCAAATTTGAATACACATTAAACTATGAGCGCCAAAAGTGTATGCATTTTTTCCTTCTCTAAGCGCAGTGAATACGTTGAAGCACGGTGCAACTGTAAAAACTACTCATGTTTTCTTAATATTATGTTTTCTTTTTGTACGTTAACATGAAAATTACGCGTGTCTTGTAATAAATGTATGAATGAGCAAATAACAACCACTACACAGGAACTAGGAAATAACACTTAAAGGGTTTCCCATCGTCACCTATGAAGCTTAATTTTTGGAAGAAATCACAGAAAAATGTGTAGTCCTATCTGACAGTACACAATATATCGCTACATGACAGTACATTAGATTAGAATTAAAATAATAAGGATAGTATAATAATCATATTATATCATTTTCCCACAATCCACTAATGTGTGTACATTTGCTTTTTTTTTCTTTTCATATTTTGCAGGTTTTGTTGAAACAAGTTATCACCACCAACTTGTAACTTTTCCCTCATCCTATTCTGACAACGTCTCAGATATTCATAAATGTATAAATGTGAAGGAGCATAAAATAATTATTGGTGATAAATGTGTAATAATCAAATGACTGTGCGGTCAGTACAGCCAGTACAGCACTTATCCAACCATCCAAGAAAATTGTGATTGTAATATGCTCAATCTTCTTGCATGTATACGCATAATGCATACATATATCATACATAATCATAAGAATACATCAGTCAAAAGAATATTAAGCTAAACTCGAGAAATTGGAAACACACCAATTACAATGCAACGTATCGTACTGGTGTAAAGGAAATGCTACAAGACAATAGAAGCGACAATATATATCTGGGGAAGACATAAACTCAGTAGTAGTACAAGTCATCGTCATTATCATAATCTCGGTAACAGTTGGCAATAACAATGCATAACAGTCAAAAATTGCTGATCACTTCACTTTATCTACTCAGTCAGAACTACGAACTATCACCAAAAAATTATTACCTCACCTAATTGTTTAAGCGTCGTTGGTACTTGAGTACAACATTAAAATATTATATTATAATATCTGATATAATATCAGACACATACATATTTTGTACATATCATCATAATCCCTGCTGCCAATTACGCATGTGTACTCAGAGTAATGCTCAACACAATGTTACAGAAAAGTAGTCTCATTCTTTTCCATGATATTACTTACTTCGTTTCTCATGACGAAATATTTAAAAGTTCGTCTTACGCAATGACCAAATGGAAGCGTTTCAAAGAGAATTATTTGGTTAACTTCAAAGTTGGTGATACGACGAGACAAGTGGGTAATGCAAGCATATTATGCATTTACACATACAGTAGAGGAGACATAAAGATGAAGTATTAAGTCTGTGATGTTTCATCCTCTAAATACAAAATATATAATAAAATGTGTAATAATAAGTCAGGTTTGAGAATGTAGATCACTATTGCAAAAAACGGAGACCATATACTAATTTGATTTGAAGACATTTAAAATTTTCTCACCATGCGTCCATACGTGAGCACAGAAGTAATAGGAACATACACTCTCTCCCTATTTCAAATAAAATGTTGCTGAGCATTTATTTATAAGAAAAGAAGTGGTAATATGTGTATATCGTCACTCCAAGACAACTTCAGGAGTTAAAAATAAGGAAAGTAGATTTTGTGCTTATTTCTCTAAAGGCGTATAAATAATATATCATGAAAATGTTGGAGATTTCTAACTGAGAATCATAACACCTCACATCCAAATAAACGACCATCATCGCCATAATAATAATCAGCATGCTAAACAGCAAATAACAAACGAGAGAGAGAGAGAGAGAGATCACCACACACAGTATATAACAGATACAATGCATAATGTATGTATTTTATGCAGCTCCTTAGTACTGACATCCATAGTAATAGAGTACACCAAACAGAACAGTACGTTTTTTTAGAAAAAATGAATTTAAATTTAAATACATGTGTAATGTGTGCATAGTACAGTTACTTGAGTTACTTATAAGCATTTCACTACAACTCCACGTTTTTCGCTCCGTAGTCCTGCTGTGACTTCTACTTTATGTAACACCTTTTTTATTCATTTCCACACTTTCTTCCTTTTTACACTTTAACATGTAGTAGCTGACTATTATTGTTACAACATTCAGCATTGCGCTAACTTCAACTTCCAGAAATCGAAATCCAGTTTCCTCTACAAAAAAAGCTTCAGTCTAAATCCTGTCTATCCGACTTTTGAATAATTAAAGGACTACACAATCAATGGCGTATCAATCAAGAATTAAAAATGCTTGAAAGAAACTCCTGATTAGTTATGTAATGAGCTAAGTTCTCTGAGCTGATTATTAAACTTGATTTTTCAAAAGTTAGCTTTGCCTCTGTATCGATAAGACAAGCCACCGTGATGAAGATTATTTTGGATATCGTCCAATACTTCACAAACAATTACATTACATATATACGCCGGCTTTAAAAATTTTGCACCAACAACAAACCAGCAACCACATGCAAAGCATACTCTATGTAGATGAAAAAAATAACAGCTTGAACAAGAGGTTTTCGACAATCTCAAGACCAAGTATTAATCCGTCAATAAAAGATAGTCCTACAAAAAGATGAGTGCTTAATGGACGTAATACATGACACAATGCATACTTATGTATACATACAAGCTACATACTCGGTACTCGGTACCCCGTACATTAGATTCTGCGTTATGCCGATACATTAACATGTTATACGTTTTATCATGTTTTTTCTCTTTCAATCTAAAAGCCTAATAAAAAACAGAAGGAGAGAAACACAAGAGTTGATGAACTACGTGGGAAATTTTCTAAAATTTAAGGTAAGAAAATGAACATTCTACATTCTACACAAACATTCCACTATGTTATACAACAGATCTGGCGTTCGTCCTGGAAATGACTACAAAGTTTTTTTTTTGTTTTCTATCCTAGGAAGAAAGCGATTACCTCAAAAGTTTTAAAATACTTACATATCGATCTTGGCTTTGAAATTTTAGAAGTGTATTATAGAATCAATTTTATTTTTGTATTAGATAAGAACATCAATGATGATGATGAGTGACGTTAATAAAATATCTGGTTGCAGTCGGCAGAACTTTTTAAGCAAAAAAATTAAAGTCCTTCCGTCTGGCGTGCTTTGGATTTATAATATTATATTCTATATTCGACATAAATGTGATTCGATTAAAGAGGACAAGTAGGGTGTATGTTTATGTTATTAACTATGTATTAGAGAAGCAATAATTTTATATTAGTACACACTATACACACATCGCACCGGTTTAGGCTTGGCAGCATCCTATGAAATGGCATATCATCATCATTGTAACATGACAATTGTACACAGATATTATTACAAACAAACAAATGGATATGCCTAACACAATGGCAATGCATAAAAGTAGGAGCAGGCAGACAGTTTGCATGACAAACAAGAGGAGAGGGAGAAAGAAACTTTTTATAGTCAATCAACAGTCACGAAATTCACTTGGTTGGTTTGATAGATTAAGTACACACTGTACACTATGCATAATGCATGCACCATGCACATTGGCAGGCAGGTAAACCAAATGCTGAGCACAAACTTAATCACGACTATATATCTAACGTGTTCTTCTGAGTACATTTATATATGTACACAAATCCGCCAGATCCTTTCAATACCATGTGGTAGAAGAAAGCAGAGAGAGAGAGAGAATACATATCTTCGATTGTCGATATGTATAACACAAAATATAACATACGAATGTCAAATAGAATCGAATAAGCAGGGAAAGAGAATAATAATGTAGAATCATAAAAAACGAGAAGAATTTGTCTATGTCTGTAGTTTGTAGACAATAGGAACGTATATATATACAGTATACAGTATTATACTGTCATATATTGTCAGATATTTGCATGCTTCCCTCCTTTGGAGTTCGTTGTGGACGTGTGTTTTTGTGTGTGTAAACATTCTCAACTTGATTTTTCCAATAGCCATCGAGAGAATCCGCACTTTAGACTTTAGTATCCTTTCTCATAATATAATACGATCGCCATTCCATTCGATAGAGAAAGAGACAGAATTGAGCAAGATAATTCCGAATGTCGACACACACAATGGCTTCGCGTGATTCAAACACACACAGTCAAAAAAATGCAAGCCCACAAAACTCGTACACTCACAAACACCAAGAACTTTTTTGAGAACCAAATTCTTTCGTCTATATCTATTGTACACTATATAGACACACAGTTACTACATCAGGAGCATGAAACACCATCTCAAACATTATACACGTCGTACATGATAACAATAATATAACAATATCTAAAGGATTCAAAACCTCATCAAGCTCACTGACTTGCTCGACTTTGTTTGCACGTTATAGAAAAATGAGCCAAACTCACCTATTCAATGTTCAATGCGAACACATTGAATTCCAACGTCGACTCGAATGGAAAATGAAATGCTTTCAATATTCGGTTATTTCAGTTGCAAGTCATTCGATCATTGGACGTGTGTAAGTGTATCTATACATAATACACACATATATTATGTATGTGTGTATGTGTAAAGTCAATTTTTATCCTGCATCACAGAATGGCATTAGATAATTCAAGAGGGAGCAGTGTAGCAACAAAGCTTCATTGTGTATTTTGAACGTATTGTCATGCAATGTAATATATTTTGTGTATCATATTTTGCTTGTAGAAAAAAATCAGGGACATTTATTTGCCCATAATAATCGGATTTGATGCTTTTATAGCACATACAAAATGTTATTTTGGCTATTACTATACCCATACATATGTACACGAATTTAGCAAATACGGACAAATACAGGAGGAACACGTAAATTCTGCAACTATATGTAGGAAAACACTAGGAATGGTCTGAAAATTCGAAGGAAACGAAGTTGGAACGTGTGTACATAGTCATGCGTCGCACAAATATACTTTCATAAGAACTTGAAAACGATTCGTCGTCTTCCAAACGTTGAGAGAGGGGGTGGGGGGGGGCAAAGGCAAAGTCGCTTTGTTTGAGAGAACCCATTAAGTTTGCCTTCCACGTGTGTCACACGAATGAATTCTAAGGCATATGGAAAATGAAATCTTCCAAGTGTCGGTAACAGAGTTGCACCGTGCAACATTCTACAAAATAACATCTATGTACACCTGAGTATATGATGCATAATATATTTTATGATGACAACCAACATACATAAAAGTTTCTACCCGCACAACTCGGGACTTTTGAAAGAACCATTCTCAAGAAATGAAATACATATTACAACAAGAAGGTTCCCGATGTCATTAATTTTGGTGCTGCTCATATTTTTTCCTCTATTATTACAATCAATGCCACAACCCAATATTCTCATATTCACCAAAAAATGGTGAATATGAGAATATGCTAATATAAATTCCTGTCAATTACAGACACGGGTCATCAATTCACGCTCACTTTTCACTAGTTGTTATTAAAATAAATATGATTATTATATTATCATTACATCTAGTTTGGAAACTACTTCAATATAGTACTTGGGACTACTTCAAATTTGAAGAATATTTCTCCCTAACTGCTGCATACCGTGCTCTACCGTGAATAACATGTTTCCAAAAGCAGGAAAAACAAAAGAGTTCCAATTCATCTGCAAAGAATGTCAAATTGTTGACCATAAATAATAATTCACATAATATGTATGTATCATAAATAATGGGAACGACATGCCATCGAATCAAGAAAGATTCATTTCTTTGAATTCATGACACCAGGGAATAAAGGTAACTAAATATGTACATAGGCTTATAGATATTTTTAGTTACATGCATTGGACATCAAGAATTAAACAGTTTTCTGACATATGCATGGCATACAGGGGATTCCGAGGAACACTGCACATTTTCACACTGTCGAGGGATTCTCTCACATTATCAATATACTTTGAATAATCTTCTACTACATTTACATGCATGTATACATAAATTGTGATATCGGTGGCCAATAGCCAATCACACAATTTACATTCACAAAAATGTCACTACAATCTTTTTCAAAACCCAAATTTCAAATCAAACTTTTTACTAAAACGACGAAACATGCTCTCTCTCTCTCTCTCTCAAATTTTTAATAATCGATTTTACATGATTATGATATCATCTGTATAGTAAAATTGACTCATTTTCAAATACGTGATTTCAACTTCTTTACTAAGGAATCACTCAATTCACATTTCACATACTTTTGAATTTTGAAGATATTAGCTTTCAAAAATGAACGGTAGGCCGAATTCTCTGTATTAAGAGGGGCACAGAATAGTAAAACAAAATGATCGATCATGTCATGTTTCTCTTTTCTTTATTTTATTTTATTACCACGACTCCAAAGGCTGTCGACAACAATACCATAACTAAATTAACCCTTCTGTCTCAGGACTCAATACTTGGAAAGAAAAGGAATGGGAAGGAGAAGAAAGAGTTGTAATGACTATGAAAATAGCACAAACATAGAGAATAAATGAACACCGGGTTTCTTCTATAGATCCATCAGGAGAACAATAACCGAACGAGAACACAATAAACTCCACTTCCTCAAATAAACGACAAACCTCTGAGAAAATCTCTCCTGCTCATCCGTCACTAGCGACATTAATAACAGCACGAGTAATAAATGTAAAATAATAATAATGATACAGGTATGCTGAGATTGAAAACAACTACCGTACTGAGGACTACATAAATGCAATAATCCTTTTGTTATTTCCTCTCCTTTGAACGAAATAAAAAATCTTACGTAATCATAAGCTTCCCGAATTCCCATCCAGCTTACACAATATACATACAATACGATACGATACGATACGATACAATGCAGTATCATGCACAATGGGAAAATATCGGAGGTGATAGTCAGAACATGATTCTCGTCTTATGCATTAAACATCATCACAATATTTATTGTAGGTGTGCAGTGTGCAGTCAGTATATTTTATATTCTTCATGTTTTTACTCCTTCTTCCCTTCCTGAGAGGGGGGCTTATTGAAAATTCAAGTATTTTACTCATGCTTACATAGGCTACACATACATATGTACACACTACACACACATCGTTAGACTTGGACTTGATACGGTAGGGGAAAAGCAAGCAGACAGAATCAGAGAGAGAGAGAGAGAAAGAGAGGAAAAAAACATGAGGGGAATGAAATTACGGTTTTGTGCCTGTGTAGATTTTTATGTACTTGATCCTCACTTCCTTCAAGTTTTTGATGTCAAGCAGAATAAAAGTACTGAATACAAGGCGGCATGTGCTAAAATAATATGTAGTCTGATATGTATATGCATCAGAATTCTTCTCATAATATTATACATGCTCAATAACATACATAACAAACAATTACAATTACATTACTTTTTTAAATGCTATCAAAATAACCGTGATATACCTATTACACATACTTACCACCCCCATACTTGAAATCATCGGTTAACTATGAAGATAGAAAGAACATACATCCCTGGATTTAGAATTCTGCATAAATGCATCGAGCTGCAAGCTCTGTCTCTCAAGGAAGAAGAAAGAAAAGAAGAGTCAACCATAAAGCTGTGCATAATCGCATTATACATAGTAGTATACAAACCACTAGTGAATACCTCTTCTTCCTTAATTTCAATGTGTGTCTGTCTCTGTGTGTATTTTGCAGGGGTGTTAACTGGAAGGTTGGCTTTTCAGTCAGAAACCGAGGTAGTTGAAATATTATACAGACCATGTTGTGTTTTAGATAAGTACACTAAGGTATTCAGTCGGAACTTAACTACGGCCTTTTATCCTCTTGTGACTGTAACAACATTATGCACACTACCTATGTATACTGTTATCCGCCGGAACAAAAAGGGCATCCATGCCATATAATAAACCATAACTAAAAAGAAGACGACAAAAACTATTTCAGTTTATTTCCTCTGTGCAAAATATGAAAAATAAATAAAACTGTTTCAACCTTTTTTCGTCGTCGTATAGAAACATCACTCAATCAACCAACCCATCATATGACAAGTTAGGTACGCATAACTGGTGTAGCATTTTTTGTGGTCATGTGTCATGTATGAATTCGCTATTACGCAATGAAAATATGCAGGGTTTGAACTATCGAATGCATTGCAGATAATCATGAATTTGTAACGTTTAAAAAATATTCACGTCCGGATTTGCGTCTTTAAAACTTATACACACTTGGAAGGCAAAAATACGTCGGGGAGATATTCCATGTATACATCTAATATCTAGGTAGTTCCCATGTGAAAACCATAAATAATATTGTACATACATTATCTCTCATTTCATCACACACGAGTAGAGAGAAAAATAAGAACAAAATGTTACTTTTTTTTAACATTCAACTTGAAAAAGTATTACAGGCTATAGCGAGGGTAAGATTCTCCATAATACATATTATAATTTTCTAATGTGCCATCATTGAAATTGAGGGAGACGACAAAGGACTCACTGACAAATATATTGTATACGGGTAAAGGTACCATTAACTGACACAATAATTCCCTATATTTTTGTAGAAGGTTGCCAATGACATAGGAGGATTCATTAGTGGGTCAGTTTTTATGGAAAATCTATTTTTTATCTACTTTTTGCTAACAAGTATGGCATATTGCATATCAATCAATAGCTCTCGTCAAGTAGAG